>JBBPBT010000623.1:865974-877525 GCA_037974875.1 Cicer bijugum
AATTTGTCTTTACTATTATGAACTTAATGTTCTTCTAATATTTATAAATACTAATAACAAATTTAATTTAAATTTTTTGATTCATATGTTATTTTAGAATATTGATATTGATAATGTAAAGTTCTAAATTGATATAAAATAATTTGATTTTTTTTAACAAAAATAATTCAATTATTTATTCTTAAAGTAGCTTACAAATATATAAACTTTGACAAAATGTAATATAGTTATTTTCTTTTAGTGTTAAGAAACATAAATAATAGTTTAATATTTTAATATTATAAATTTAATTTATTTCCATTATTAACATGAAAAAAAGTTATAATGTTAATTAACATCAAATTATTAAAAAAAAATTATTTCCATAAATTCACACTGAATTTAACTTTTTAAAGCATAAAAATTATATTTAAATTTATTAATAATGAGTTATTATTGTATTTTAGTATTAAAAATGCACGGAGAATATGATCTTGGGATGTTGGTCATGTAGAAGGGCTTAGGAACAACTGGCACGCATATGACGGTGACTATTTAAATGGGACCCAAAATAACAAATAGAAGACAAGACAATGTAGTGTCTAGTAATTATTAGGTCCCATGTATATATTTGGATTATATTTGACGGTGATGTATATATATATAATATATATTCTCCTATATCCAGATCAGTTCAACATTGACATTACACATGCATGCACACCGATTCACCACACTGTCTCTATTGAAATTAAGAGGTTGCGTTCAGAGTTCTCCTTCAAAACTATTAAAGGATTGGTTAGTAAGTCTTACTAGTCATCAGCGTTCGGTTCTAGTTGTTCCTTTGCCCAAATCTGTCTTTCTCATAGCGCAAACGCGTCCAGGAACAATCCCACATGATATTGTCATTTAATACACAAACAAAATTCAAATACTAGTACAATTTTTGTTTACTTTATAATAAAGTTTTAACCTCATTTAAAACTTACACATATAATTAGAAAGTTTGATATGTGTAAGTTTTAAATTTATATTTTATAATATCGATATTTATAAATTAATTCAGATTTTATGAATATAATAAGTTTTCTTTTTATTAAATACAGAAGTTTTATTAAAACACTTATTTATAAGTTGAGCTTACTTTAATTTAATTTATTATATAATAATAAGCTAGATCTTACTTAAATTTATGATTAATTCTATCTATTTTAAATACTTAAACTTTAAATGTGAGTAAAAAAGAAATAAAAAAAATAAATACGCTTAAAAGTTACAGTTTTTTCCTTATAAATAAAATCAAAAAAATCTTCTTAAAATTGCTTATAATTAGCATTGGAGTGAGTAATAATTAGTTAAAATACACTTTCGATCACTTAACTTCTATAGTTATTTATTTCGATACTTTATATTTGCAACATTAAACAAGTTACTCATTGAAGTAAAAAAAAGGCATAAATGCATATTCCTTTCAGAGAGCATGTGCCAAACAAAAAAGAAGACAAAAAGACCACGACAGCAACAAATTTTGACAAAAGAAGAAAAGAATCATAACATGGTGTGTGACACAAGCCTCATGTCCTAACATTGAAAATGATGAATTCTAACTAAAATATAGGATTTTGTGAAAGAAAACAACCACATGAGCCATCTTACCATCTTAGATGGGATAGTTCTCAACTTCACATTTATATACAGAAGTTTAAAAGTCAAAAAACTTATAACAGGCTACTACTAGAATTACAAATGTGTCTGATACAAATACCACAAGTACAAATAATGTATTAAAATCTCTGCCCTTCAATGGTAAAGGATCAAGTTAATTTATCTATATAATATAATTTCTTCGTATTGAAATAAGGAAAGACAGTACACTTCTAGGGATTTGTCTGCATATCTACAATCAAGATGGAGGTTTCCCTTTCATCTTTCCACTTGTTCTTTATGTCTTCTCTTCTATAAAAATTCCTCCAATGTCATTCAAAAATGTGGAGACGGGACAATGAGGACCCGAAACCGAAGGTCATCCATTACTGGCCAGCAATCCAGCATGTATATTAAATTTATAAACTTTTGTATCTTAAAACTATGTATTTTCAAAGTCTATGTTGGGAACAACTTCCAAAATTGTAAGAACCGACCAAAAGAATCAAATGCTCCTTAAATGCAGGGCATCCTGAAACTTGAAAGTCTATTAAGTTCACTTGCCACCAGCAGGTACCTGAAAAAATTAAAATGAAGTTATAATTCCAATACATCAAAACGACATAAAATAGCACAAAAAATCCAAAGAACAAAAAGAAAATGCCCACATTCAAGCCAGAAGGTGTGTCCTTACCTTGTATGTACTTCAAATAGTCTCTGCAATATTGCTTTTGCTTTTTCTACATCAAGTTCCCCTCTTGCCTATAATCTTGGGTGGAGACACATCCCTGTTGAATTTCTCGTTATTTTCTTTATGTAACTTAGGTGCTAGTTGAGGACTGAGGTTGGGAAAAACAACAAAGATTATAAAATTCCCATTAAGAAATACTAATAAGTAGAACTTAATTACCATTTTACATATTCAACTTTTCACTTCTTCTGCTTTAAGCTAAATCTAATATCTGAAAGTGGTTTTCTTCCTTGTTCTGCTAGGAACTAATAAATCATGTTTACTATAGAACTAGATATAGAAACCCGTGTTTGTGCACAAGAAAATGAAATATTAAACATTCAAATTAATTACCATTTGAGGGTGAAATAACTACAATGCCATTTGATCACGGAAACAATATCCAAAAACTGACGTGTGGTATTCCCAAGAAATTTAGAGTATGTTTGGTTTAATTTTTAAGAGAAGTGATTTAAAAGTTGAGTAGAAAAGTGATTTATTTCTTAGAGATTTTATGTAATAAATACCTGTTAGTCTCTTCAAATCTTTAAAGCTATCTCCAATATTTGATGTCCAAGCAATGCCCTGAGACCAGATGACAAAGATATTAGGAAGTCAAAGAAAAATATTTATGGTTTAAATATGTTTTTGGTCCTTGCAAATATATTTCATTTTGATTTTAGTCCCTATAATTTTTTTTTATTTATTTATACACTTACAAATTCCAACAAGTTTTAAAAGTCCTTTATCAATCTTTTTTAGTAAAAAAATAAAGATATGGCTAATTTTGGATGCGTGGTACATGGTAATTGTGTAATTGTTGTTTACTAGACAACATTTAATATTTAAAATTAAAATTCATTTTATTAATTTATTTAATTAAAAACTTAAAACTAATTAATTAATTAATAAATAAATCAATTAAATAATAAAAACGAAACATATTTGCAAGGACCAAAAACATATTTAAACCAATATTTATTATACACAGCCACACACACAAACAAAAGAACACCAAAGACACATAACTGACATATTGGATACACATACATATGTGTGTGTGCGGGTGTGTGGCGAAAATAATCTAATTATGAGCCCTCACCGCATCAAATGGAAAAGAACATGGATAAGAAAACCATTTGATGCTCGACTATATCACTCTTGTTATATATATGCCTGCATGAGAAGGTTGGCGGGCTTGAATTGATCGCCAAATAAGCAACATCAACAAATCTATAATTCATAGAAATTAGTATTTAGTAATCAACTCCAACAAATTTGATAGAGCATACACATCTAGCTCGACTGTAGTAACTAAAACTCGACAACCTGTATCCATTGGATCCCCAATGTAAGAAAAATTAAATAATAGATAAATTGATTTATTATATAAAACTAAATGAAGAGGAGTTTAACGCAACAGATGGAGTAGCTGCCTTGTGAATCAACCGCTTGCAGATGCAAAGAAAAGCTACCTACAATAGATTCACAATGGGTCCAACCCTTCCCCGAACTCCAATATGGCGAGGGATCTAGTATCACAAGGTTTCTCTTCAATATTTATATAATATATATAAAAGCTAATAAATGTTAAGCAGTAACATTAAAAGCACCATGTTAACAGTTTTATATTTGTCATCATAAAAGAAAAACTATTAAAGATCACGAATTCCCAGAGTACCAAAAAGATCAAGAATGCAATAAAGTGTAAAGCTGCCCAATGTCTATGCATAAATGAAAAAGCGACTAGTTTGAAACAGCAATTGACAGAAAACCAGAGAGGATCATTAACACAATCAATCTACAGAAAATTGATGGGGAGGGAGACATACACACTTAGAATGTGCATTCCCCCTCTATATTGAATCACGAGAATCCGCCCCAAAGTAGAACATATTAATTGCACACAAAGATCACCAAAAAAAATTCCCAAGTAGACAACTTAAAGTGCAACACCTATTGTCCCTGTTTCTGAACTAGAGCTTCATACACACAAGGAAAAAGACCAGTGTGACCCCCATGAACTCCCAACAAGTTGTTTGCATTAATCCTACTGAGTGTCACTGTCTAGACACAAGCCTTGAGTGTACAAGGAGCTTTGAACTTCCAAATTGGTTTATGAACGAATCGCAGATAATTAGTGAAATGAGTTCAAAATTGGAAGAAAGATGTCTAAGAATTAAGAGAACACATCAGAAACAGGAGTCTAAATCCAAATTCTTCCATCAAAACTGGCAGAGAACTAAGCATAATCATGTAATGTAATCAGAATAATACTGACACAAATAATAAATGCATGAATAATTAGCACAAAAACATAATTAACTGTTTAATTATTTAGCACTGTTGGCATGAATAACATAGGGCACCTAAAGAAACATTTTGAAATATAGCCCAAGGGTGGCCAAGAGATAGGACATCCAATTCCTGGCTAAACAAGTTTCCAAAAATCAACTACTTAAAATGTGATAGAATAGTTAAATTTGCGGGACAAAAAAACATTTAATCCCTGAAGTTACTATTCTATTCACTCTTCGTCGCTTATAAACACCAAATGAAAATATCTTAGTATGACACGAATGCATCAAACAGCCATCATCCTATAATACCACTATCAATTTTTTTCAAAACCCAAAGTAAAAGAAAAACATATATAATAAATAACAAATGCAATTTAAAGCAAAAAAAACAAAAAACAATTTGATCTTGAAAGGCTAACCTCTAAAATCCAGGGCTTATTGTTCAACTAGGAAGCCAAGTCAAGAGTATGCTGCTTTAGCTGTTGGTAGTAACCATCGTCTCTGGACCAAGCTTAACAATGAGCTTAAAATCAAGCTTAACAATGGCAGTCTCAACCACTTTGAGTTCTGGAATCAACTGAGTATCAACTATCAACTGTTTTGATTCCTCATTATTCTCGATTACTAAGTGCTGCATCGGTATGTGGATGCAACTTGTCAATCAATGTGGTATACGTTATTTCGTCTAAGGGTACTTCTGTATTAGTCTCTTCGGGCTCCTTTTCATTGCAATATCCTTTTTGCAATACATTATAAGTAACAGTATCTGGTGATATTCCATTTGTTATCATCTCATTTAAAAGCTTAGCCGCTTCATTCTTGTATCCTAATTTACAATAACCATGAATCATAATAGTGTAGGTAATTTTATTAGGCTGTATACTTTTTGAAGTCATTTCCAGTAAGATACTTGGCACTGCATCCATCTGACCTAACTTACAGTAACCACCAATTAGAGCAGTATAACAAAACACATTTGGCAACAATGCTTCATTTCTCATTTCTTCAAAAATTTCATTTGCTTCCTCAACACGGCCAATACGGCACATTCCATGTATTAGAGAAGAATATGTTTGAATGGTAGGAAGAATGCCACTACTTTTCATAGCATCACGGAGTTTGAAGGCTTCCATAAAATTTCCAGCTTTACTATGAGCTGCAATAAGTATGTTATAAACAACAGAACTAAGTTCTACTTCCTTTTTAACTAAGTTGTTGAAAAAACTCACAGCATTGTCAATCCTATCAGCCTTACAATATCCTTCCAACATTAGAGCATATGTATAGACATTTGGAACCATGCCATGTTCTAAGGCTTCGTGAAAAACCTTATCAACATCATCTATTTTACCCTTATCAGTTAACCCTTTCATTAGGAAATTGTAGGTGTAAGTGTCTGGTTTGAATCCTTTATTCACCATCTCTTCCTTAAGCTTAAAAGCTTCCTCAATTTTACCCGATTTACACCAGCCAAAAATAAGTGTGTTGTATGAAATTCCATCAAGTACCAAACCTCTCTCCAGCATTTCTTTGAGTACCGCAACGACCTCTTCCATGTTCCCCCTTTCACAAAGTCCATGGAGAAGCCCATTGGAGGTTGCCGTATTCATTGCAAATGTTCCCCCTTTATCTGCTAGTCTAAACCAAAGCTCAATCGCCTCCAAATGCTTTCCACAATTACAAAGTCCACAAACCAACAAAGTTAGCAAGGTATCATTAACCTTAATGTTCCTCAACAATAACTGCTTAACAATTTTAAAAACCAAATCAAACTTGGAACTATTGCATAACATGTGAATCACATATGAACACGCATCCTCGTTAACAGACAAACCATTCGATAACAAGTACCCTAACACTTGCTCAGCTTGCTCCATTTGATTACTCCTACAAAAACCCTGTAAAAGAGTATTAAAAGTAACAGCATTAGGTTTCATTCCCTTCGACATCATATCATCCCTAATCCTCAGTGCCACATTCATATTCCCTTTCCTGCAATACCCATCAATAAGTGCATTAAAAACAAACTCGTTAGGGGAAAACCCCTTGCTATACATTTCTACTAAAACCGAATTCGCCTCATCGAATTTCTCATTCTTCATCAAACCATTGATAAAAATCCCATAAGTAACTAAACTAGGGTTCACTTTGTTTTCAACCATCTTATCTTTAAACCTAAAAGCTTCTTCTAACCTTCCACTCTTACATAACCCATCAATCAAGTTATTGTAAGTAACCACATTAGGCAAAACACCTTGTTCCTCCATTTTAAAGAACAAACCAACAGCATCATCAACTTTTCCACCTTTACTAAACGCGTTAATTGCAGTCGAAAAGGTGAAAACATCAAGAGAAACACCACCTCGACAAACCACATCAAAAACTCGATAACTCTTATGAAGCTCATTGGATTTCACCAAAGAACTCAACAAAAAATTGCAGGTTTTAAGGGAAGGGAAAACCCCATTGCTAGTGAACAATGTGAAGATATCAAAAGCCCAATGAAATCCCAAATGCTGAAACTGCGAACAAAGAATATGAAGCAACAAATCCAATTCGCCGTGACTTCGTTCCGTTAAACGATTAAGTTCAAGAAACGAGGAAGCCATTTCACTAAGCCTATCGTCACGGTTAAGTAACGGCGTGGAAACGTTGCCGTCGATTAAACGTTTCATGAAAAACCTAGCGCGCGGCAAATGATTGGAAGATAGAAGCAATCGAATCAATAGGCAATAGGAACGAACGGTGAAGCAGAACTTGAATTGGTTGGAAGCGAAACGAAAGAAATCGAGCGTCGTTTTGAGGTTAACGGTGGAGTGATGAGTGAAGAATAAGGTGTCGAATTGGTGAGGGGTTAAATGATGTAAAATTGATTTGCATTTAGAAGAATCTAGAATTTTGTGTGAGAGGATAGAAGGTAGGGAGGTAAGTGGAGGTTTGTTGGAATCTGGAGGTGGATGTGGCGGTGGCGGTGGTGGTGGAGGGAGATGGCGGCGTTGGTGGCGAGGGGTGTTGGAAGTTATCCAGGTTAAAGGACGTGTGAAGATTGGGAGAAGTTTTTTAGTTGAGTGTTTTGTGAAATCCATTGCGAAATGCATTGCATTGAAATTAAATTGTTAATTGTTTGAGTGTGGTGTTGAAGAAGCCATTGATTGGTTTGGTTAGGTTTGAATGTGATTGTGAGGGAATGACGGTGTAAACGTGGCAGCGTTAGTGAAGAAAGAAGGTGGAATACGTTGATGGAGTGTTTTTCTCAGGTGGTGCGGACGTGCTGTACGAGGGCGCCAGGCGACACCGTAGGTGTGAGGGTGGTTGGGGCGAAATTGAAACGTGGGCTGGGTAAGAATCCGAATCTCCTCAACTGGGCCCAATATCGGATATTTTTGTAGACCCAACAAAAAAATACTCAATTTTTGTATTTTTTTACACTTTCGAAGTCTTTTAGTTGTTATAAATAGGGATGGGAATAGGCCTGGCTTTTTTTCGGCCTGGCCTGACGTTTTTAATAGTCTGGTCTGGCCTGGAAGCATTTTTAAAAGTCTTTTTAAACGCAATCATTATTACTCTTAAACAAATAAAGAACAATAGTAATTCACTAATTGAACGGTTACCAAATATGAAACTACTACCAAATATAGGAACGAATATGATTACTAAGTGATTGTCTAATTGATAAAATTTAAAATAGAAAATAATATTAATAAATAATAAATATATAAATGTCGGCCCGTCAGGCCTAATAGACTTTTTTATAAGTCTGAGTCTGACCTATTTAAATAAATAGGCTTTAAAAAGACTAGCCTTTTTATTAAATAGGTCAGGTCATAAGTAGATCAGACCATAGGTCCCTATGGACGGTCTAGCCTATTCTCATCCTTAGTTATAAATATATTTTTTTCAATCTAATACTACATAAAAAAATTAGAAAAAGTGTAAATTAGGCTGTCTAGTAAAGAAGACCTAACACTTATACCTATTTCTCTATTATATTTCTTTTATAATATTTTTGCAAGAAGAAAATCAAGAGTTGAAAGTGTGTGAAAATAGATCCAATGGTTGATATTGTTGTGACTTCACTTAGTACCTTGACCATTTATTGCACCTAATCTCGGCTCTACTTTTGTTGAAGGGGGATTGAATTCTTTTTCTCTATACTTCTTAACTATATACTCCAACCACAAAGTGTATCTTATAATTACCAGCCGATATATGACATTAATGTGATTGTTTGATCATATTTTATTATGTTCTGTTGTATGTATATTTTATTGTATTATATTTATTTTAATTTAATTTATTTGTTTCAGTCTAATAATATCATTGTTATTTGAACTTTGCTATATAAATTTTAATTTTAATATTCATTTTTTAAATGTATTTAAATTCAATTTGGAAAATGCCCAACCAAAAGTAATAGTTATTTTTGGAGTTTTCCTTTAATTATAGTACGTATTTAAATTTACATTTGAAAAAAATTATGTTGTAAATGATAAATTGGTTCATAAAATATCGATCCAACTAAAATTTAGTTATTATTTTAGCTATCGGTATATTATGCTATAGATTATTATAAAGCTTGTTTATGGTATATGTCCATAGGTTTTAAATTGGGATTAACAATTCTTTCCAAAATTGGATAGTAAAATAAGGATTATCTCTCTTTCTAAATTGTTATAATTCTATTTCTTATTCATGTAGGATTTTATTACATGTGATAAAATGATTTTATTGATTTTTAGCCACTATTAGCTTTAGTGTATGTTTCTGCCCTATGGTAAGTTACACATAGAGCTGTCAATTTGACAAGCCCCCCTAATTATTGGTTCCGACCCACATTTTGAATGGGCCAAAAAAAGTTAATAATTTAAAAGGCCCCTTAAACTAAAGAAAATTTTCCTTTGTACCCACACTCTTATACCTTTACCCCCAAAATATGAGTGAATTGACCCTTTTGCCCTCGTATAAATAATAAAAATCTCCATAAAATTGTAAGTTTTTTTTTTAAATTTCCGGAAAAGTTGAAAAATAAGTTTTCCGGTACATAGTTGTACTCCGGAAATCTTGGAATGAAGTTTTCCGGTACAGAAGGTTTTACCGGAAAACTTGTTTTTGAGTTCTCTGGTACATAACGTTAACATTTAAAAAAAATTTAAAAAACTAAAAAAAAAAAAAAAGGTATGTACCGGAAATGTTTGATGAAGTTTTTCGGTACAGAAGAGTATTCCGGAAAACTTGTTTTTTAGTTCTCCGGTACAGAAGGTTAACATTTACAAAAAAATTAAAAAACTAAAAAAAAAAGTCTTTACCGCAAATGCTTGATGAAGTTTTCCGGTACAGAAGAGTATTCCGGAAAACTTGTTTTTGAGTTCTCCGGTACATAAGGTTAACATTTAAAAAAAAATTTTAAAAAAAAAAAGTTTGTACCGGGAAATTTATGTGTATATGTTTTCCGAAAAGAGTAAAAAAAATTGAGGGTAGTTTTGGTATTTTAGAAATATTTTGGGGGTACAAGACTAATTGTGGGGGTACAAAGGAAACTTTTCTAAATTAAAAGACCCCTAAAAATTTGGGAGCCTAGGAGGCCCATAGGCCAACTTTTTTAAAAAAAGAATCGATTTATTTTTTTTGATAAAATATGTTCGATTTTTTTTCGATAAAATTTTCCGATAAAATTTTTTTGACTTTTTTCGATAAAAATTTTCTAATTTTTTTTCGATAAACAATTTCCGATTTTTTTCGATAAAAAATTTACGAATTTTTTTCGATAAATTATTTCCGATTTTTTTCGATAAAAAAGTCCGATTTTTTTCCATAAAAAATATCCGATTTTTTTTCGATAAAAAATTTCTGATTTTTTTTCGATAAAAAATTTCCGATTTTTTTTCGATAAAAAATTTCCGATTTTTTTTCGATAAAAAATTTCCGATATTTTTTGGATAAAAAATGTCCGATTTTTTTTTCGATAAAAAATTTCTGATTTTTTTTGTTAAAAAGTCCGACTTTTTTCGATAAAAAATGTCCAATTTTTTTTCGATAAAAAATGTCCGACTTTTTTTCGATAAAAAATGTCTATTTTTGTTCGATAAAAAATGTCCAATTTTTTTCGATAAAAAATTTCCAAATTTTCGATAAAAAATTTCCAATTTTTTTCGATAAAAAATTTCCAATTTTTTTCGATAAAAAATATCCAATGTTTTTTGGATAAAAAATATTCGACTTTTTTTCGATAAAATATTTCCCATTTTTTTCGATAAATAATTTCCTTTTTTTTCGATAAAAAGTTTCTGATTTTTTTTTTGATAACAAAAATCTTAAAATTAACAAAATATTGGGGGCCTATGGGCCCTTAGAGCCCCCTCCCTTAGGCCCCATGAAATAATGGACCAAAATTAAGAGGCCCCTTAAAATATTATTTTAATAAGGGGCCTAATAATAAAAGAAAAAAAATAAGGGGACATTATAGTTTGATGCTTTTTTGACAGCTCTAGTTACACATCTTTCATTTTCTACATGCTTTTACCCTATGATAATTAAGAAATTTTATTTTCTATATTGATTCTACTACATACCTAGTTAAATATTTTTCATTTTCTCTTCTAGGTTATGATAGTTAAGCATTCTTTATTCTTTTTGTGTTTCTATCCTATGATAGTTAACATTTATTTCCTAAATTTTGTATCAACTTGTTTGTTTAGCCAATATATCTGAAGCAAATTTTTTTGTTCTAATATTCATTTATTAGTACAAATTTTTTTTTCTTGAATTCATTATTAGATATTGAGTGCGTTTGTTTAAAAAATTTAAAAAGTGATATTGACTTTATATTTTTTTTTTAAAAAAATTATGAAAATTTACATAAAAATAGTATAAGTTATTTTAAACTCGGTTTTTATCGATT
>JBBPBT010000623.1:903276-920669 GCA_037974875.1 Cicer bijugum
GAATATTTATAAATCATGCATAAAATCAATCAAACAAATATTTGTAAATGTTATAGATGATATATATATACACACACAAAATTACGGGATAATTAATATTTTTTTATATATAAAAAAATATGTTAAATAAATATTTGTTATTAATAAATATTAAAAAATAAAAAGATAAATATTTTTTATTGATATATAAAAAATTATAAAAATAATATTGACTATTAAGTAACAATTACATATGTTATTTATTCCTATAAAAATTTTGTTTTTTTCCTTATAAAAAACTTAAATTTTTCAATTTTTTTTATGATTGTTACAAAAAAAAAATATGCAATATATTTATAATTAATATTTAAAAACAATGACAAATATCTGTCATTATAAATATTTATAAATCGTGTATAAAAAATTCTAAATAAACATTTTTGAGTGATTGATATATATATAAAATCACAAGATAAATATTTATTATTTTATATATAAAAAATATATTTTTTTAGTCTAAACGAACTATATATATAAAATGTAGTCGACTCGTATATCGTTAGGGATGAGAATAGGCTAGGCCGTCCGTAGGGGCCTATGGCCTGACCTACTTATGGTCTGGCCTAACCTGACCTATTTAATAAAAAGGCTAGACTCAGGTTATTTTTAAAGTCTATTTATTTAAATAGGTCAGACTTAGGCTTATAAAAAAAGCCTATTATGCTTGACAGGTCGGCCTATATATATTTATTATTTATTAATATTATTTTTTTATTATTATATTAATAATATTATTTTCTATTTTAAATTCTATCAATTAAGCAATCATTTACTAATCATTCTATATTCAGTCGTCATTCCATATTCGGTAGCGGTTCTATATTTAGTAGTCGTTTCATATTTGGTAACTGTACAATTAGTCAATGACTCAATAATTGTTCCTTATTTATTTAAGAGTTAATAATGGTTGTGTTTAAAAAGACTTTTAAAAAGGTTTATAGGTCAAATCACACTATTAAAAAGATCAGGCCATGCCGGAAAAAAAGTGTCGTAGGTCAGGTTTAAGCCGAAAAAATAAATCGTAGACTACGTTCAAACCTTTCAAAGTCTGGTCTGGCCTAATCTATTCCTACCCCTATTTAATGAGGTGTTAATTTCACGTTTTCTTTACAATAACAAAAAGGGAGAGAGTTTTTGGACGTGTGACCCTCTTACTCAAACATTTTTCCTCTCTAACATAACATCCAAACAAGACAACCATGTTTTTCCATAAACTTTCCATCCTTCATTCTTTCCATTCATTCACTTGCTTTAGAACTAAACAAAGTACAAGAAACCGTGTGAATTTTGAATTTAAGGATCTCTTTTAGTCTTGTTCTGTCGATTTGCAATGTACATGCATGATTATGATTTGACACCTTTATATTTTGGTCTATTCCCCACTTTTTTAGGTACAAATTCTCCACATTTTTATTCTATTCTATATATTAAATTTAACTAAGGTTGTGTTTTGTAAAAACGTAGCGCATGAGCACCGAGGAAGCGATCAAACATAAAATAAAATTAAACTAATATATCAAATTTAGCTGCACAAATATTCACAATAATTTTTACATAGTTATAGAAAGTATAAATTAAAGTGCAATAAAAACTTAAAAATTTAGGATAATTATTTTAAAAAATCGAGTTAACAATTCTTTAAATGATTAAATTTATTTAAAATTGATTTTATATTCTTAAATAGACTACTGATATTTTTTTAACATGAAAGACTAAAAAGGAATGGATTTATCAATCAAATTATAATTTTTTTACTTTTATATGTTTACTATTTTTGACAAATAAATTTATTTAAATAGTCAAATATACATTATTGGAGTAACTATATATAAAAACATGCTTATTTGTTTACAAAAATTAATTTTTTTTGGGTAGCAAGTGTTACCCTCGTCTTCCCCATTGTGTATCAAGATATTTAATTTATTTTATAAAAGAAAAAAGATAAATCAATTAATTAGATGAAATTTAAAGTGTTCGATAAAATTAGTGATTGTTCTAATTGATATAAATAAAATGATATACAATATATTTTTAATTAATATTTTAAACACTTCAATTAAACTAATGAGGATAAAAATAAATGAATAAATTTATCAAGAAAAATGAGAGTAAAAATGATACAAATATAACTCAATGCAAATATTTATATGTTTGTGAAGTGAAAAGCTTAAATGTCTGTTTGATTCCATGTTGAGCACCTCTTTGTTGAAAAAATATGACTTCTTTTTTATTAACAACAAGAGAATTAAGATTAAATCCAACTAGTTCGACATAATTCCCATATTAATCATGCAATCATTCATACAACTCACACACAACGGAAGTTTAAAATCACATACAGAATTATCAAGAAGCATACAAGAATAAGCAGGTAAACAATGCTGAAAATTAAAGAGAAGGGATAGGAAAGATTGCACCGCGATATATCCTGGTTCAGCCGTTAATCCAACGACCTACATCCAGTCCCAAAATCACAAAGTGATTTCAGCCTTTCACTATAGAATGAATTCGAGTACTTTTACAGATTTTCAGTTTTCTACACGACCTATCAATCTAACTCCCTTCACTCCTATCTTGTCACCCCTTTGATCCTTGTAGTTTATCCCCAAAATCACACAAGATCAAAGTAGACTTCCTCTTGATGATACCACACCAACAAGGATAGCCACCAGTTTCTAAACTGGATTTGTTACAGCATCAATTACAAAGAATTTTTTTTTAAATGAACAAAGAAGAGAAGTATCAAGAAATGTGTTCAATCACTCTAGCATCACACAAAAAATTTGATTTGCCAATGAATATTTTTGTGTGTAAAGAAACTTTTCTTTCAAAGTGTTTTCAGAGATATGCAAAATTGAGAGCAAGAGATTCTGAAGAAAATTGTGAAAAGTTTTATGCAAGAGTTATGTTAAAAATGATTTGAAACATCTTATATATATTCAAGGAAAACACCAGGACAGTCGATTGCCCAATCGAATTTATTAGGATATAATCGATTGCTGCATCGAGTGTCGTATTTTTTGTGTTTCTGGAAACTTGAAATATATAAGCTTCACTTGATTGGACAATCGATTGATTCAATTTTTGAATCAGACCTGATGCTATAATTTCCTTTCAATCGAGTGAGCAATCGAGTTGTCCAAAACTGGGTGCTCACTGTGACTTGAGAAATAGCATCACTCGATTGGTCAATCGAGTGTCGTGATCAAATTGATTCAGACCTGATGCTATAATTTCTTTCAATCGAGTGAGCAATCGAGTTGACCAAACTGGGTGCTCACTGTAACTTGAAAAATAGCATCAATCGATATGTCAATCGAGTATCGTGGTCAAAGTGACTCAGATACTTTAGACAATCGAGTTGTCAGTCGAGTGGTCAATCGAGTGAGCACAAACTGAGTGCTCTCTGTAACTTGAACTTCAGCGTCAATCGAATTGTCAATCCATTGTGCAATCGAGTTGACAATCGCGTGATCCTGTTACAGACCTCAGTTATTTTTAACAGTTTATGTGCCATTCGATTGATGAACCATTCAATCGATTGTTCAGTCGATTGTTGCAGAGTTTGAGTTTCATAACACATGAATGAATGATAAAAGTTCATTGGCAATGACTTGTGTGAGACTCTAGTGATTTATTTACTTAACTTGATACTTAGACACCTAATACCACTATACAAATTGCATCTTCCTCAAGTGCATCCTCCAACTTTGGTTGATTCCTTGAGTTGCAAGCTAGTGTTCCATGTGTGTTGTGTCTTCATGTTTGCCTGAAATGTTTCTTAATTCAAAACATTAGATAAAACAAATATTTTATGTGCACTGTATGTTTGAGACTTAAATCAAAAAAATAGATCAGAGAAGCTTATAACTTACACTCTTATCACACATTCAAATGTCAAACACAATTCCAATAAGTTTTGAAGAAGTTTAGGTCCCATTTTATAAAGTGAATTGATTTCGCTTGAAGCAACATTTCCTAAGTTTTGTGTTCTCATGTAATTGATTCCATAACAAATCAATGCAATTTAACTTATGTTTGGTTTGATGGTGGAAGTAGCAAATCATAATGAAACATTTTGATTTTACAAAAATTATATCTATAAATTTTATAAAATCACAGTAGTTCAACATGATTTTATAAATCATAATACAAAATCAAATATTTACTTATTAGCTTTTCCCATTCAACAAAATGGTTTTCTTGTAATCACTGCATTTTTCTTTCTCTCCCTACATTTCATGTGTCAGACTTGCATCACTCTATAGGTTATACAAGAAGGAGGAATTGTACTTCAAAAGCACATTTATTTTGTTCGCTTATTGCACAATCCGGTAAACTTCAAAGACTTTTTTTGACCGGGCTTTTAACTTAAATGACAAAAATCTAGTAAGTTTTTGTTTTTATATCAAAACTGAAAAGAGTTTGTTAATTAATTTAATATGTATTTCTTCAAAACGTTAAAAAATATATATATTAAGAAAAGTTATTTGTGTGATTATGTATATATTTTATTTATGATCATTATTAAATTATCTTTTGTCATAAATGTTGAGTTTTCGTTTTCTTTCAATACAAGTTCACGCTTTTAACAAATATTGTATTTAGAAAAAGAACATAAATGCATGTATGTAGTAATTGCAAAGGAACTTATATTTATAGACAACTTTTTTTGAAAAGTCTGAAATTAATTTTATCAAAATCAATTATCAATATTACAAGAATGGAAGAGTAGTATTTACCATTATATGTGAATAAAAAGAATGTGCAAAAATATAAGTAATATTACATTTCTGAGCGAAAAAGAAAATATTGCATTTATGAAAATTAATACTAACCATTATTACTAGAAAGTAGAGAAAGAGTGATAGAGAGTGTGTTTGATGTAGTAGGCCAAACATGGGTGTGTTCCTGCAAACACATTACCCTCTCTATCTACATTCACAGCGTTACCCTTTTCTTTTCCCAAATCGAAACCCTAACTCTAATTTCTCCCTTCTATTACTCACCACTCCTCCCAATTCCCAATTACAATTCTCCAATGACCGGAGTCTTAAACACCGTTCACCGGCTTCCCTCATCTCCGCCTCCCGCCGGGAACCCTCAGAAACAACACTGCACAAGTTGCCCCAGGCTCTCGTCCGCCTTGCCTTCTCCGCCGCTCTGTTTCTCTGTTGCGGCATCCGCGCTTGTTCGGCCTCTTCGCCGCCCTTAACCGCCGTGGTTCAGCAAGAACAAACTATTCAAGGTTTCCAACTTTTTTTATTCGATGATTCCGTAACTTTCTAGTTTGAGGACAAACACCACACACTGATAAGACACCGGTAATAATGTAAGAAAATAGAAGTGATTGAATGTGTTGTTACACAGTTCATGTTAGACATTTGATACATTTTTAGTTCAAAGTTTAGGTGCTGCATAGATTCCAATTCAATTTGAAATTTGTGTTAATTTTGAAAGGTTTTTCTTATAATATTGTAAATTTTATTATCTGGTAAGGAAAGTTGAATTGAACTTGCTACTGTTAAATAACGTTGCTGTCACAGGAATCAGAAAATTGTGATTTGTGTGTTTATGCTTTATTTATATGTTTGCAGATGATAATGATGCAAGGAAACACGAGGACAATGATAATGTAGTAGATAAGGAATTAGAAGCATCATTTAATGCTTGGAAGTCTAAAACGTATGCATTGACTGTTCCTTTGAAAATTGTTGCTTTGCGTGGCTCTATTCCTCCTTCATGGATCAAGGTTTGTCACACACATTGCTTAACTTGTTTTGTGTGGTCAATTAAATGTATCTATTGTTGATTACAATTTGTTATGTTATCTCTCCTATCTGAATTTTTGTTCTTTGCTTGAAAATTCTCTAAAACTCTAATTAATGTCTTGCTGTTATAAACTCTTTTTAAGTTATCAATTAGCGGTTCATTTGCTGAAAGCGTGCTAGTTCATACTGGAAGTTTTTTAATTCTGCCATGCCATTTTTATGCAACTTATAGTTAATAATAGATTTTCAGTAAGTTATGTTTATAGTTTTCATGTGAATTTTTCTTCACCTTTAGGACTTCATAAATTCTCAAGGGAAGAGAATGCAGTTCAATGTGAAGTATTATGCAAGTCTTGAGAGTATCTTCTCTGATTTATCCATTCCCTTTACCAAAGGAAATATTGGCCCAACATCTGCTTTGGCGGCTGATATTGTCGGTATTGGTGATTCGTGGCTCAAATTTGCCATTAAAAAAGCTATAATTGAGCCAATACAAGATGTAGAAGATCAAGAGTGGTTTAAAAGCTTAGCTGAAAAATGGAAGGTAACATTATATTTTTATTTTGTATTTCTTCTCCTTGGAAATTGTCTCAGGATTGGTTTTATTCTTCTTCTATTATGAAAACATTTTATTTTCTGACCTTTGTTCAGCTCAATTTTGATGCTTCATTCATGAGTATGTGTGTTAGATTTTTTTTTATGAAAAACAAATACAGAAAACAAAGACATCATAGTTGTCTGTGTGCTTGTGTGCCCTTGGTTATGTTAGATATTGGTAATTTTGTGTGTATGACAATTTTAAATGAATGTTATTCACAACGATCTCTTGCTTACATGGTAAAGTGACATCACCATACCTGTTTCTTTTCGCAGAAGCAAAGTTTTACTGAAAGAACATGCTAGCTAAATTAAATGAATTTTATTTCGGAAGATTATAAGCATAGCATTAGCATCACAGTAGGATCGTGTGTGTGTGTAATATATATACTATCATTGGTTCCTGTTCCACATGCCTGAGATTAATTATAGCATATTCAGTGGTTAGTTATTGTCCTTTAGGAATGTCCATTGATAGTATAACATTATGTTCCCTGACAAAGCTCCAGGTATATCTGCGCAGGAACTGTGAGGGAGAAATGGATCCTAAAGGTGATATATGGGCTGCCCCATATCGATGGGGCTGCATTGTAATAGCATACAAGACCAATAGTTTTCAAAAGCACAAGTTGGCTCCAATAGAGGTATAGTGTGTTGTTTTCTAATAGGCCCTGTAAAACTCTAGTAAAGCATTTATTAGATTATCTAAACTGGAATTGCAGGACTGGGCAGATTTGTGGAGGCCTGATCTTGCAGGGAGGATTTCCATGGTGGATAGTCCTAGAGAAGTTATTGGTGCAGTCTTAAAGTATATGGGGGCTTCTTATAATGCAAATAACATCAATTTGGAAGTTAATGGTGGGAGAGATGGTGTTAAACATAATTTGGCTTTGCTTTCAAAACAGGTACTGTTACAAAATAACCTCTCAACTGTTGCCGTTGCTTTTGATTTGAATAGAGGAGCAAAGCCATACGAATTTAGTTGACAGAAAATAGTATTTTCCATTTTGTTTTTCCAGATTATAAATATGAGTTAACTATACTTTTATGTATTCCTAGGTTCGAATCTTCGATAGTGAAAACTATCTAAAGGCTTTTGGAGTTGGAGATGTGTGGGTAGCTGTTGGATGGAGTAGCGATATTATTCCTGTTGCCAAACGCATGTCTAACGTTGCAGTTATTGTTCCAAAGTCTGGAGCTAGTTTATGGGCAGATCTTTGGGTATGCTTCTTATTGCTGCCTTGTTTTAGCGGGTTTGTATGCGGAATGAAATAATAGAAAGCCACCCTCGTAACTGGAAATTGTTAATGAAATATTTAAATGGGTTTCAGATATACCTATTTATTGATAAATAGTCATGAATTTATCTCCTCGTAGATGCTAGAAATTGACCTTTTTCCACCTTTTTTTCGCTTTTGGTTTGGTTTTCCCTAGGCAATTCCTGCTGCCTCTATGATTCAAACGAATCAAATTGGTGGGCGCATCAGAGGACCATCCCCATTAATTCATCAGTGGGTAGAGTTTTGTCTGCAATCTGCAAGGGCGTTACCCTTTAAGCAGGAAGTGATCCCAGGTGCCTCCCCCCTTCTTCTTCAAGGTCATTCCGCCAATGTGCCATTGGAGTTAACCAAAGGTAGGCCAAAGCTAAATACCAATCTCGTTGATGGAGCACCACCTCATGACATTCTAGAGAAGTGTGAGTTTCTTGAGCCATTATCTAGTTCAGCAATGTCAGATTACCACTGGTTGCTTACTTCAATCCAGGAACCTGGCTATGGATTGAGACACAAAATGCATCAGTATATCTCATCAGTGGTTACATCTTTTGGGTGGTTTAGTTCAAAGCTTAATTGAATAAAGAGTTATGGGGCTGTCGAGTACATACCAAGGATCTGTGATTTTATGATCCGTATGACCAGAAACTTCAAAGGTTTCTCGATGTTGTTTTAACACTTGTGGAGGTAGATTTTCAAGACTATCGGGCTGTGAACCTATCATCAGGCAACAATAATTTAATAATGCTGGAGCTCTATGAGTTAACTGCTGATTCTGTCCTCCATATTGTTGAGAGAAACTTCAAAATTCTCTGCAAAATTCATCTGAAAATGTGATTTATGTGTTAGTAGGAAAAGTAATTTATTTCCCTGTATTCGTGGCTCCTTGAGGGGAGTTATACTTATTGTTTGTACAAATCAACATGAAACAAATATTGGACAAGTTCTTAAAGCTGAGTAAATGGGCTGATTCTTGATGCTGATCAACTCGGCTTATTGATACCGTCTTTAATCTTGCCCCGTCTCCATTGGGCAACGACGACGGGGAAACCTTGCACTGCTTTAGCTCTTAACTCCTATAGTGCTGATAAAAATTAAACTTGATATCCATAATTGGTTGATCGGTGAGTTAAGAGATGACAAAAAAATATTTAAATAAATCCATAATATTAAAATAATTCTATTAATTTATTTTTATGGGTGATGTATTTTTTAACCGTATAAATTTTAGGATATATATTTGAAACTTAAGTTTTTTGTAATATTATTTAATATATAATAACGCAAATGAAGTTTTTGCAGTTTGTACTATTATAAACATTTTAATTATGATTACGAAATATATTTTATTGTCATAACATAATTTTGTTAAACTTTTAAGGTTTTTGAGCATCAATTGACATTTATATTTTTTAAATGATTTTTATAATTTTAAACTTTTCAATATCTTAATAAAATAATTAATTCTTTCATTAAATTTTAGTTCTATATTATTTAAAGAATTTTATATATTTTTGAATTTAACTTTTAACATATTTATATTTTACAATATATATAATTTTAAAAAATGAGATTTCATTCGATTAATATTTTAAACTCACAACGTGAAGGTATACATTAGTGATATATCAATATAAATAAAAAATTAATAATTTCACTTACAATAAAATAATAAAATAATGTAAAAAAAAAAAAACAGATTACTCAATAATATTATCAATTAATAGTTATCTAACTTGAACAAACTAATTAGTTGAAATGTGACTTGAGAAGAAAAAAATTTAAATAAACGTAAACTTTTTCAGAATGGTTATTACAATAAGAGTGGAGTATGTGTTTTCTAGCTTTCACCGTCACGATGTATATATATGAACAAAATAATTGATATGAACTATATATATTGTTAAGCCATTTCCTTGGCCAGCTGTGTGATTTAAATGTTTTAGTCTCTTTCAATACAAAAAGTAATTGCTACAATATTTCTCTCATACACATCCCAATGTCTGATAATGGTAAGGAACCTTTGTTCAGTGGCAAATTTGGTGTGTTACTAATTGCCATGGGTTCAGCTAGTTTTGTGGTAACATTGTACCATGTCATAGTCATTTGCTGCCAAAACTCGGCCGAACAACCTGCGGCACAAACGTCGAGCATCGAAGAGGGAAGTTTGGTTTCTCATCAGATTCCATCACACAAGTATGAGAAGAAAAATAGTGATGATGATTGTGTGACTTGTGCTGTGTGCTTAGGAGACTTTGAGGAGGGTGAGGAGTTGAGAACTTTGCCTTCTTGTATGCACTCTTTTCACGTACCATGCATAGATATGTGGCTCATTTCACATCTCAATTGCCCTGTTTGCCGCGCTGATGCCACCCCCTCCCCGGTGAATGTCGTTGATCATAGCATAGATATGGTGCAAATACTTGTCACTCAAAACGAGTTGCAAAGTGAGCTACCGTGACCCTCATTTTCTTTTACCTATTATCCCTCCAACATATTGGTTGAGATCCTTCAAGAGTGAGAAATTCTTTTACCCAAAGTTAAATTTTTCTCATAAACTCATTGCATTTGTAGTTTTAATATTTGCTAGTTATAACTATATTTTAAGTGCAAAGTATCAAACAACTTCGTGAATGACAAATTTGTAATGTAAAATCCTAAGACGGTCTAAGTCCAAATCTACTAGAGTCGACCATTTTGTTGGTATCTGAAGTTTTAATTGTAAGTAAATGTAAAAATAAACTTAACTCGTCATTGAGAAACCAGACATAAAAAGAGCAAGTTGAATGTGTGGAAAGCATGGCAACATAAATAACTAACATTCCAAAAAAGGTGTACCAAGAGACAGATTCCACCAAATAATGCTCAAGAGGGTGATGATACTTAACATGCTATATATAAAGAGAAGGGTATCGAATTTCAAAACAAAAATGTCTTGCAACACCGATTTTTTGGATTACAAACAAACTTCTCATGGTCACTATTTTTTGTCTTCCTTTTCTGCCTCAGCAGCTCTCTTTAGTCGGGCACCAAAATGGCGTTGATTAGTGCGTTCAAGACGAAGTTTATAATACGCTTTGAATGCCTTCATTTCATCTGTAACCTTAACAAGCTCAACAGATGGCTTCTCCCCCACAATGGGCAAGTATGAACCCTGGACTTGTGTGACATTTGAGCGTTCCTCGGGACTAGAATCACCAGCCTGCAAAACAAATTGGCACATACAAATCTTGAAGTAAATAAAAAGTTTTCACAATCATCAAATTGATAACGGAAGATTGAGGATATTGAAACAAATAAAAAGTTCTCACAATCATCAAATTAATAACTGAAGATTTCAGCATTACCTTGACCTTGCGAGCCCGTCTTGGGAACACGACCAATTTGGCCTTATATGTTTTCAGCCGCTGGACATTAGTTTGTAGACTTTCCAAAGAACGATTCCTACGGCGATGATCAACAGCAATGCCAATAGTTGGAGCAAGCTTTTTAGGAATATTAGCAGCCTAGGATATACAAAAACAGCAGAAATATTCTGAGGAACAAAAAGGTAAAAGAGAACTTATCTATTTTAAATGCTTTTCCTCTGAAATCACTGGCTAAAATAGTATTTAGGCCTTTTAAGTCAATTGCATAAACTTAGATGAAGGCAGAAAGCATTTTAATTTCCAAAAAATTAAAATGACATGCAGAATAACTTGCCATTAATTAACGTGTACAGTGATGGATAATCAATTTATCAGAGATAGCATTGTGCTTTCCCATAGCAAGAAAGCTAAAAAGAAAAAAAATCAGGTGAATACCTCTTTGTTATCTCTTAAAGATTCATGTCCATAAAGCTAATCAATATTTTATAAGTCAATGCAGATGATTTTGGGAAATGGGGTCAAGATAGCTTAGTTTACCTTAAGTTCTTCTAGAGAAAACCCTTTCCCTGATCTGAGTTTCATGTTGTATTTCACTGTCTGACCATGAACAATAGGTCTAAGAGGCCCAGCTGTAGGCTTAGGAAAAATCTTAACAGCCTTCTTCTGCCGAGCTGAAAAATGCATCACCCACATGCAACAAAAAAATTGACAGAACAATCAATATTAACTTAAACAGATTTTTTTCCTTTCTAATAACAAGTATTAACCCAAACTAATCAACTAATTACTTCAACAAAGTAAGTTAAGATTACCTAACCGTCTTCTTGTCTTCCGAGCTGGTTGATTGAACCAAGTCTTGACATAGTTTTGCCAATGCTTCCGAAAGTGCTCATTAGGGATCACATTATTATGCTTAACCATTGCTTACCTGTAAAAGAGAACAATAACATAACAAGGCAAAGAAACGGATCAGCATATAAGCTTATGGGCTTATTTATTTGAGCTTATGTACTCCCATAAGCACTTGTGAGACTGTTTGGTAAAGTTAACAAAAGGAGCTTAGACATGTCCATAAGTTGTGTCCAGCTTATTTCATAACCTATTCAGAATAGCTTATGAAAACAACTTATAACTTATACGAAAATAGCTTATACATAGCACTTAAATTATAAACATCCTTAATTAAATTGTCTATGCCATTTGTGCTTGTTCAGTCCACATTTCATATTCTGCGAGAACAATAATGTTCCGGCAAAAATTGGCACCAAAAATAGATCCAGAAGTTAAACTAAAAAAACTAAGAAAAGTCAATCAAGTATCAATTACATATCATCATTTTCTAGCCAATCAATTTTTTCAAAAAAACAATATCAACAAATAGCATAAATGACAAAAAGTAAGGTCATACACTGAATCTCGAACATACAAAAATGAAAATTGGTGTTCCACATTTTAAAGCTATTTAATGAAGGAATAGTTCTGTGAAATGTAAATCAATTAATTAAAATTAAAATTTATCAATCACATTATTTCTATGATGACAAAAGTTATCTATAGCTTTCAATCAAGTACTTATTACAGTGTGTATGAAATTCAAACAAAAGCATTATTTCGAAAATATTACTTGAACAGTATAATTTATTTATGCATAGAAACACGAAATCAAAGTAGAAAAGAAAGATGTAGAGAATCCAAGTACCTGAAGCTTAGACGGAGGGTTCTTCTTCTTCTTCTTCTTCTTCGCAACGCTGAAGAAGCTCTTCGCAGCTCGCCCAAGAAAGGGAGGGTTTTTGCTAGGTTTACTAAAAGCACTTTTCAAAATGGCCCATCCCAGAAAGCCCGTTTAAGACTACCCGGCCTAACTATTAAGCAGAATTCTAAATATTATTAATATCCAAATATTTCTTAGGGTTTTGTAAAAAAAAAATATATTTCTTAGGGTTGGGACTTGGACATTTTATAAATATAAAAATTGAAGTGAAAAATAGAGACCTCGGATTATTTTAAATTTTAAATAGATAGACTAATATGAAATTAATATACTATTGTAATTAGGGATTGAAAAAAATAAATAAAGAGATGCATGAGTTTTTTTCTTTTGATTTTTGTTACTGCCACGTCGTATCGTATGTGTCAATCAAATTCTGTTTAAATCTGCACATTTTATGTGATATAAAAAAGTAGGAACCAAAATCAACCAAATATGATATTGTGGGGTGGGATCTAAAAAAAAATCAAATAATATAAAATCAAAATTTTGTCCAATGTGAAGACCAAAAGCATAAATAATTCTACAAATTATTATAAAATAAAGATACTGCTAGTACAATTTATATAAATGTGATGGACACATATATTACTTATGGATATTCATATCCATAACAATTTAAATAAATAAATAAAGTAAACTAGTCCAAAATAAATATAAAAAATAAAACAATGCATTTTATAGAAATGCGCTGAACACATATTTTACCGATAGATATTCATATCCAAAATAATTCAAAAAAAATTGCAAAACTGATCCAAAAAATAAAATAAAATGGTAAAAAGAAAAGAAAATATTTTATATAAATGTGTTAAACACGTATTTTAATGACTCGTGATAAGTCAAATGTGACTTAAAATGGTGTATCACTTTTTATCAATTTAAAGAGAAATTTATCTTTATGAAAGACAATATATTTTGACTAAATGATCACTTTTGCATTTAAATAATAAGATTAATGTTTTACTATTTATTGCATACGTAATGAGTAAAAATTCATAGACTCTTCCAACAAGTTTAACTCTCTTGCGATATGATATGTGTACATAGATGAGTCTCAAGTTCGAAAATAAGACAAAATAGACTATTTTTTCTTCAAAACTTTATATGGAGAAAATTTGATCTTAGATTTGAGAACTCTATTCAGCACATAGCAAACAATCAATAGTATTTTTCTCTACCAATGAGATGCAACACTAAAATTAAGTATAATAGTAACAATTGATTTAGTAAATGTTCAATTCTTTATTTTAGGTTAATAAGGCGTAGTTTTTTCATGTATAATTCCATGTAATTTACTAAAAAAAAACTAAACAACTAAATCATAACTTATGCCCTAGTTTTTTTTTTGTTACAAAAGTCTTAAAACAGTGATTTTACTTTTATTTTTCATAAGATAAACAAAATTATAATTAGGACAATCATCAATAAAAATGATAAAATATATTCTTATTCTACTTTTGGTGAATGTTCTATCGAGATCACATGTATATGAGTGAATCAAGTTTAGATGTTTATATTATTTAACTACTTATTTATGTGAACTTTTAGTTATTTTAGTTTGACGGCATAAATCATATATTTATTTTTGAAATCATTTATACATAATTTTAGAATTAATCATAAGTTATTCATGTTTAAAATCACATGTTTGTTCACATAACAAAGTTTAATATACAAAATTTTAAAATCACATATATAAATTTAATTATTCATTTTATTAATTTCAACTTTCAACTTAAACATATCAATGGAGGTGTGTTATTTCCAAACAAAACTATTATTTTTACTTTTTAGTAATAACGTACATATTTGTCTTAATAGTTGGTGTAAACCTGACTATATTTAGGAGAAAATCAAAAATTAGAAACTCCTCGTATATAGAACGAGTATCATATCTTTTAGGATCAATGTTTTCCATAATTGAATAGTATCTCTACATATCCAATATCAACAACATTATTGGTACGAGAGTCTATCATCAACACTTTCTTATCTTCCATAGTACTGTATGTTTTGAATATTGCATAACCATAACAAACAATGCAGGAGGCACCGGTATCAACCTATCATCCATATGATCTACCAACAAAGTTGACATTAAAAATCATAGTCATGAATGTCTCTTAAGTCATGTTAGCATGCAAAGCAAAACTTGACATGTTACGGCACTTGTGTGCCATATGAATTGGTTTGCCACGGTTGTAGCACATGAATGGTAAACTAATGTCATTTCTAAGGGGTGATTGTTGCTTCCCATTTTGGATCTTTGGGAGTTCCAATTCTTATTGTGGTTGATGTTGTGGTTCTTATTTATTACATGGTTCTGATTTTTTAGTGGTTTGTCAATTGGTTTCAAAATCGCACCTATGAATTGATTTTTAGTGTTGTTGCTTGAAACAACCAACACTCAATCTTATTGGTCTTGCATATGGGCTTCTTTGTCAATTTGGATGTGTTTTATTAAACAATCTAGAGAAAATTATTTGGTTTTATGTCTTAGAAGATTTTTTTAAATCTTTTCATGCAAAGGGAAACTTATCAATTATAATAGACTATGATGATTTCACGAACAATCTTATAAATATCATGGGATCGAAACTCCGCGTATTTGTCATAATTCATCATATATTTGAGGTAGTAGCTAAGAACATACTTTTTAGTGCTAGCTTCCTCAATATCATATTTCTTTTTAGAGTGTCCTATATTATTTGGTCTTATGCCTTAGAAGATTTTTGAAATCCTTCCATGCAGGAGGAGACTTATCAATTATACCAGACTATGATGATTTCACGAACAATCTGCTAAATCTCATGGAGTTGGAACTCCACATTCTTGTCGTAATTCATTAGATATTTGAGGTAGCAGCTAAGAAGATACTTTTTAGTGCTAGCTTCCTCAATATCATATTTCTTTTTATAACATCCTAGACTTCTTTGACACTCTTATGTCACTATGATAATCATATAGATCACTAAAAAGTCCTTTAAAGATGAAATTATTGCATAAGAAATTATTTTCTTGTTGTTTATTTTCTTATCATTTTCTTTTTGTTGAGTTGTTTCAAGAATCATTGGAATTAAAGTGGGATCCCTCAAACTAGAATAGTTTATTGAAATTAAAAAAAAAAAATTGAACTAGAACTAGTAACGTCTTTGGTAGATATGGCAGATACGAAGTGTCTTAAAATTATTATTTTTTAAAAGTATTTTGCCACTTAATTTGTAAGACATTGTGTCACAACATCCCCACACTTAAACTACACAACAATTATATATCGGTCTCCTACTGTACTATATAATCTATTTTATAATTACACCCTGAAATACAACATTAAGTATTAAATAAGTAGTTATTATAGTATTGGTCATTAAAAAGTTCAATCCTAACTCAAGACCTAGATGGTCATCATAAATCCGGTGAACTGTTTTTTTTTCAAAACTTAAGGATGTCCCCCAGATTCTTCACTCTCGTGGCATTCATAAAAAAAAAATATTCGTTACACAACAACAACAACAAAATATGAAAAAGAAGAAGAAAAGAAAGAAAAAAAGAGCAAAACAATTAAATAAGACACTTTTTGACACTTTAATTTGGTCAAGATTCCATGTTATCAAAATTTTCCAAGAACAAAGGGTGATATTTTTCTTTCTTTATATCGGCCTTATTTGGCATTTTAGTAATTATTTATAAAGATAATTGATTGTTAAGCAAAAATATTTTCTTAGCCTAATTGATATCATAGTTTCTATTTTTATG
The DNA here is from genome assembly GCA_037974875.1 of Cicer bijugum. Taxonomy (NCBI): domain Eukaryota; kingdom Viridiplantae; phylum Streptophyta; class Magnoliopsida; order Fabales; family Fabaceae; genus Cicer; species Cicer bijugum. Next base: position 919,853 of record JBBPBT010000623.1, read on the forward strand.
CGTGGTTAAGAAAACCCCAATAATTTTAGCTTCATTGTCATTAAAATTTTTATCCATACAAAAATGGACTGTGAAATAAAATTCATTTTTTAGCCTAATTTGTATATTAGCTTCAATTTATAATATGCATAATCAAGCACATAATACACGCTCTTAATTTTTTCAAAGCTCGAAATGTAATAAACATGTTATATCATGAAGAGATATTAGATAAGTAGTCAACTTGATAACATTTTCAATTTATCTTTCATTAGTTGATTATAATTTGGTTTTATAATTGTTATTGTCAGTCGAGTTTTTTAAGTGATATTAACAATTATCACTTATATTCAATCTCTCGTTTGTAATATTTTGTACGATAAATGAGTAAAATTATTTATAAACTTTCCATTTTACTCATTTTGCAATACTTAGATCACTCACAAACTAAATGAATTGTGTTACGAAGACCACTATGAAATTAAAGTGACAATGATATTAAGACCACTCTAAAATGGAAGAGATATTAATTTTATGACTATTTTGAAATTGAAAGGACAATAGTATTATAATCATTATGAAATCAAAGAGACATTGGAATTTGGATGTCTTTTAAATTGAAAGGACAATGATATTATGAATACTTTGAAATATCAAAGAAAAATAAATAAGAGAAGTGACTCAAAAGTACAAATAAAAGGAAAAAAACTAAAAAGTGTAGTAAATTTTTTCTTTTTCAAAAAAAGCTTAACACTATTTGATGTAATATTGAAAGCTATCTAATGTATGTATACTATTTAATGTAATATGATTATAACTTTTATTATAAAATATCTCT
>JBBPBT010000623.1:928584-939657 GCA_037974875.1 Cicer bijugum
TATTTGGAGATACATAAAACTCTCTAAATATTTGTGAAGTGGATATCTTCCTAGATATCAATTACATATATCATTTTAATCGATTGAACATATAATAAATGAATAATATATATAATCGTAGATACCTATTGACAACTTGCAATAGAACCATTATTTTACTTTTTTTTTCTTGTAATAAACATTGTTAGTAATTAGTGCTATTTTATGGTGCGCTCTAATAAAACGAGAGAAATTAAATGAATTTATGTACTATTATTTGGTGATTAACTTTTTAATCATATTATTCAACTAAATTAATTTTATAATTAATTAACTTTATTTGTTAATTGTTTTTATTTACCTGATATGATTTGATCAGTTCAAATATTAAATTTGGATAAAAAGTTTACCTCAACTAATATTAAATATAGATAAATAATCTTTAGAACACAATTTAACCTCCCATAAATTGAAAATAGAGAAAAAGTAGTTATCTTTCTTCCAAAATGGCGTGGAAGAATATTTGTAGAACCCATTAAATATTTTTCATCTTCCCTAATTATTTATATGAGAAACCAAACAATAAAAGAAAAATTCGGAAATGCATATTTTCTTTCTTTTCTTACATTTTTCATTCCCTTCCCCTCCCCGGTTCCAAACATAGGATTTGGTTTAGTTTAGTCTCACTCTCCTCTCACTCAACACAACCATAATTCCCTCTCTCTCGTGCGAATACAAACACCAGACCCTAAACCCTAACCGCGTCGTCCCTCACACGTAGGACAGAAGGACCGAAGGAGTGACTTGCTAAGGTTTGTTTTTTTCCCTTTCTTTCAGATCTGTGCTTGTTTTATTTTAGGTTTTTTGTTTTGTTTGCGATTGCATTTTTTGTTTGAGATTGGGTGTGTTAGTGGAGTTGTAGCTAGCTAATTGGAGTCCATTGTTGAGCTATTACTAGTTTGTAATTTAAATTTTATTAGAATATAATTATATATAGTTTTATCATGATTCTAACGAGGAACATCAAAGTTGTGATTTTTTTTTTTTTTTTTATCATAATCGTTGATTGTGCAGGTTTATCATCATGGGGGATAGTCAATACTCGTTTTCTCTTACAACATTTAGGTATGCTTATAATTAAAATCTCTCTCTCTCTCTCTCTCAAGTTTATGAAGATGAATGGATGAAAGTGATTTGTGTTGTGTTATGTAACAGCCCTTCGGGTAAGCTTGTTCAGATTGAGCATGCTTTGACTGCTGTTGGCTCTGGACAAACTTCTCTCGGAATTAAAGGTCAGATAGGATCTGCTTCTGACCCCTTCATTCCTCATTCTTCTTGTTGCTTCGTGTGTTTTGCTTTTATTTAAGTTGATTATTTTAAGGAATGTTTGATATTTTCACTGTTGGTTGGCTGTGTGACGAGGACTAACTCGGTGGGTGGGCGCGAAATGAGGACTGATAGGCTGACAGGGTGGGTGGTAGGATGGTGGAATTAGAGGGTGGGGGCAATTATTTAATTTTTGATATTTTTTGGTTATGAGTCTATGTTAAGATGCTGAAAGTAAGAAGAAAGTAGGATTCTGATAGGCTGACAGGGTGGGTGGCAGGATGGTGGATCTTTAGGGTGCAAGTAATTTTTGATCTTTTTTGGTTAGGGGTGCTGTTAATGGTAGTAAGTGGATATAGTTTGTGACTTTGATTAGTGTTTTGTGTATGTATGACATATCAAGTTTAGCTCTTTTTGTTCTAATTTCTAAGGCAGTGGTGTCTATAAATAATCACTGAAGAAACTTTTCTCGGCTTTATAAGTCTTACACTTGGTACAATTTGTTATTGTTTTCTTTTTCCGAGCTCACTTATCTTGGTATTAGCTTTTTCACTATTAGAAGAATGGATGAATTTTTTTTTTCTTTCCTAAAGGCACAATATATTTGTATGATTATTGTGTGATAGATAGGCATTATGTTGATTTTTCATTTATTTTTGTATAACAATGGGTTACAGTTCTCTATGAGAGCTGTGAGTGAATTTGGCATGGTGTGGAGGATAAAGTTATTAGTTATGGTGTGGGAAAACAATGCTATCTGAAATTTAGAAGTTTGGGATCGGTTGTTTCTAGAGGAGGCTAGAGTTGGAAATTTCTTAGTTTGTCATTAAATTTTACCTTTTGGTATTGTATTGGTAGAGCTTGTTGACTTTGCATATAGAGGGTCCATTTGTTTGCAAAGCTCCTCCATGTAATCTGCAATTTGTACGCTTTACTTTCCAACTCATTGAGTTTGTGTGGATGATTTGTTTCTTGTAATATTGGCTTCAACTTTTGTTATTTGTAACTAAATATTTGGTTCTTGCAGCTGCAAATGGAGTTGTCATTGCCACAGAGAAGAAATTGCCATCTATATTGGTTGATGAAGCATCTGTAAGTTGCTTTGACTTTTTCTTTGGATCCATTTCTGCACATTATATTGTCCTGCACATTATATCTGCCATCTATATTGTCCTGTTCAAGGTTGTATTTAATTTGGTTATGCCATCTTTGTTCTTATGCTTTTTTCTGCATCTCCAATAAATTATTCAACATATTTTTTTAATTGTTATTGTTGGTTTACCAGTTTCTCTAACAATCCTCCTCTGCCTAGTACTCGAAAATATAGTATGTTGCGATACGACACATTCTTGGTCTTACTGTTTTTGTCATATGATTGCAGGTTCAGAAGATTCAGTTATTAACACCAAATATAGGTGTTGTATACAGGTTCGTTTCTTCATGTATGTTTAAATCATGTTAAGTTGAACATATTTTTACGGCATTATTATTTCATTGTACAGTGCAAGCTGCTATTATGGCCTTGAGTTTTGAAAAAGAGATAGAAACCATCACAATATGACGCATATCATCGAAAACTAAATATATAACAGAGAATTATATCAAGTGGTTTTCCCTTCACAAAAGATCCCTCCTTTTGTTTACAAACCATCACAAGTACTCGATTAATCCCCCTAAACTGATTTCCCCCTATTTATCTAACCAATCACCTACTAATCCCTTCCAACAAGCTAACTAATCTTAGTACTGTGCTAACTAACAAACCAAACAGATGTCCTTATTCTATATCCCAACAATACATCCTAACAATATGACGCATATCATTGAAAACTAAATATATAACAGAGAATTATATCAAGTGGTTTTCCCTTCACAAAAGATCCCTCCTTTTGTTTACAAACCATCACAAGTACTCGATTAATCCCCCTAAACTGATTTCCCCCTATTTATCTAACCAATCACCTACTAATCCCTTCCAACAAGCTAACTAATCTTATTACTGTGCTAACTAACAAACCAAACAGATGTCCTTATTCTATATCCCAACAATACATCCTAACAATTTGCTGGATACAGTATCAATTGAGGTGGGTGGAAAGGCTCCTGAGGGAAGCGTGATTACTTTTTTGGGATTTTTTTTCTTCTTAAACATGTATTATGTATAAAATGGAAATAGATGTAACGTGCTTAAGGATTATTGAATAATTAGTAGAAGGAAAATAGATATTTCAGTCAAAACATTATAAAATGTGTTGTCACTGGCCAAGTGCATATTCATTTGTCCTTGAAACAGTTTGTCACAAAAGAAATAGTAGACGACTTTTGAAAGCCTTATTCAATGTTTTTCTGTTTTCTTTTTGTACTTTGTAACTGACAAACTGTTGAAAGTACTCTTTTCTATGTTTACTTCATGTTTGCAACTTCATATATAGTCTATTACCTTCTATTTCCATTTGTGTTGAGCTTTTGGTATGACAATGATCATTTTTCTTTCCCTTGTTTTCAAATATTGTATTTGATCGACTTCGATTTTGTCTTTGTTGTTCAGTGGCATGGGTCCCGATTTTCGTGTTTTGGTTCGAAAAAGCAGGAAACAGGCTGAGCAGTATCACCGATTATATAAAGTACAGTATATCATTTTATGTTGCAATATTCTTTTTTCTTGTTCTGCCTATATTTGGTAAATATGATTCAGTTATAATGTTATCACCTTCACTTCGAAATTTGATATTGGAATGAATTTTATTGTTTAAATGCTACATGGTTAATGGTAACACGGTCTTATGTAGTTCCGCCTTTTCCTTAAGTTCCTATTGCATGGAATGAGTGAGGACACATTGGCACATTTCCTTTTCAACCATGGGATCTTAGTTTTTCTTTTTCTGTAGTGTTGAGCATTTGTTAATGGTGTTTGTTAAAAGATACAAAAAATTATGCTATTGATAATCATTAGCTTTATGAATATACAATTTCTAGTCCAGTTGTCCACTTGTCCTATGGTATACTATTATGGATCTTTTGTTAAGAATAGCCTATATCTAATATTGTAAGCGAAAATTGCAGGAACCAATCCCTGTCACTCAACTTGTAAGGGAAGTTGCCGCCGTTATGCAGGAATTTACTCAGTCTGGGTAATTATTCATTTCTTTGTAATGCCTGAATTTTCTGAAATGTTTTGACAGTTAAACTTTACCTTATCTACTCATAGCATATAAGTTTATTTTATGAACATATTCCACCCTGCGCACTACCTATAAAACGAAGGAAGATAGTGAGAAAAATAATGTGTAATCCAGGTAATGTTTTTTTTTTCTTTTTGTATAAGAGTTAAGTTAGTGTTTCTACCCGTGTCCTGTTTTGTCAATTTGTCTTCCTTATCACCCCCTCACTAGAATTTTTCAACTACAGTTTCAGCCCCTTTAATTTTACAATAGAAGATTTTTTTAAGAAAATAATTGCCATAATCATATCCTATCCTCCAATAAAAATGGAGTATCCATTGTGATGCTTTTCAAAGTTGATGTATATTAATTGTTTTAAATTAAATGTTGTGGGGTCGTTCCACATAAACCTCAATTATGATTAAATGTTGAGGGGAATTTGGAATGAGTCTAAAAGAGGTGTCTGAAACTTTGAAGATTTTCCTTTCCGAAAAAACCAGTATTTGTGGGTCCTATATCAGCATGAGTTAATTTTGATGCACTGTTGGGGATTCTAATTGTTTAGATAAACATTTCGGGTCCTATTGGATTTCCACAATGAACCCCTAAATCTAGAATGTAGTCAACTTAATTGGACCGTCTTACTATTTTTCTTACACACAAATAGTTCTTATTCTTTCCATTTCTGCCATTATTAAATTTTGAATTTTAATATTTCTTTGTTGTCTTGATAGTGGTGTTAGGCCTTTTGGAGTGTCCCTGCTGGTTGCAGGGTTTGATGATAATGGACCACAATTATATCAGGTATGACATGTTGTACATGTAAAAAGTCTAGACAGTATTCAATCATTGGTGAAATGTGCAGTATTTTTTGTATTGTCTTTGACGAGTTTGTACTGGATCTTTTCTTCTTCCTGCACTTAAGAATTGTTTAAAGTTACAGCAGTTTTCAGATATAGAAGGGGGGAAATTGAATGTTTTTTATGCAATTTGTTTATACTGCAGGTGGATCCATCAGGTTCATATTTTTCTTGGAAAGCTTCTGCTATGGGGAAAAATGTTTCTAATGCCAAGACATTTCTCGAGAAGAGGTATGCTTTCACATTAATGATGACAATGCTGTAGGCAAATATGCTGAGTGTATCAATGTATGATGTGTATGTCTGTTGTGACTATTATGTGGTTTGAAAATTTATGTTAGAGATTATTGTAATTATATATTTCTGTTTGATGTTAGTTATAGTATCATTCATTACAGATATACCTCAGTGTCCATCAGTTCAAATTTTTCTTGACTGTCCAATTGTAGGTACACTGACGATATGGAGCTTGATGATGCTGTCCATACAGCAATATTGACACTGAAGGAAGGGTAAGAGAATGCCGTTTAAAGTTTATGCATTAAATAAAACCTCAATGAAAATATCATATTTAATTATTGCAGTCGATTAGGAGGCAAAAAAACCATTTTATGTTGTTTTGTTTTTTTTTCCCTTTAATAAAAAATGTTTCCTCCTGCCATAAATAGTGTATGGTAGCTTCTGTGTTTCAGAATTATACATTGGACATAAAATGCATGTAAGATTGTTTTGTTGGGTTCAAATAAAAATAGGGTACTAAAGCAAATTTTGTATCGGTGATCTTGACATTTACCGAAGGCACATACTTCTCAACCATCATGAGCAGACTTTATAGTAGCAAGGTTCCAAGCTTGTTAGATTGGATTGGAAAATGAAATGGAGTGATAACTGTTTCGTTGACAATTTTAGTGTTATCTGTTTATTTTTTTTCCTTGTCTGATATATTGTGATCTATCCAATCTTTTGTTAGTATTTGAAATTATTCCCTTTTGTTTTTTTGTTTTGTTGGCATTTTCTAGGTTTGAGGGACAGATCTCGGGTAAAAACATTGAAATTGGCATAATTGGTGCAGACAAAAAGTTCAGGTGCATATCTTTGTTCCCTAAAAAATATACTCTGGCCTGGATGATTTTTCTGCTTGGTTTTTTTCCCTTTTCAGTATTTATTTATTTGAATCTTGCTTCATCTGGTCACTGTCATGGATCAAATTGAGCTAAACTTTGGGCTGTCCAATCTGAATTAATAAAAGCTATAGTATAGAGGCATACGGGTTGGGACTAGGAAATTAAATAGCAGCTCAAATGAAGAATAGGGTGCGCTTGTTTTACATTTGTACCAAGGTCAAAACTTATATCAAGTTCATCAGGTCTTTCTCAGTTTGGTTATTAGCTTTATTTTTGAAATTTTTAAAACCCAAAACCATATTTAGTTGTGGTTTTCACTTTAAAAGATTGTTGTGTATCTATAAATTCTTGGTTACCGTCACTACTTTTATCGATCGTCGTGCAACACCCTGCTGTTGCCTGACAGTCTCTACTATTGTCGCCACCTAACAGTCCTGTACTGCCACTAAACACCTTCTGCTGTCTCCATGTGGCATTTTCCATAGTCACTGATATCCCTCATCATTGTCAAGCATCCTCCATCTTTGCCCAACACTCCCTGGAACTGTCCCACTAGTTACTCTCCACCACCATCTCCGTCACTGTTGCCATCGGCACCAATCACCTCTCTACAGTCATCGGACATCGACCATCATCATTACTGCTAGACACAACCCCCACCATCTGCCATTGCCACCTGACAAGACAATCACAATTAGGCAAGTAGGGATTAGGGTGGAAAGAGATGCCTGAAAACACTAAGAATGGATGGAAGTGTGACATGTTTTTTAATAACTCTTTATTTCAAAAATTAACTAACAGTATTAAAAGTGAGTGAGCTAATTTAACTCCATTTTAGACAAACCTGTTTTGTTTTAGAATTTACACTTGAAGTCAAAATATTGAAAGTTCGCAACCTACCGAATAACTCCGGATGTTTTTGTTTCTTGTCACCAAGTTTTTAAAACAAAGACTGTATATTCCTTTTTTTCTTCAAATTCTGCCATATATCTTTTTAATGGAAGCTATTTAACATTGGGAAAGATATTTGCAAGTCATTGTTTGCCAAACTTGATTGCAGTTGACAAATATGTAAAGGAGCTTGATCTAAGATTTATCCTTTTATTACCAATGCAAATGGATAACTTCCCAATGCATTTCACAAGTAGCTAGTTTCTTTTCTTATCTTTTGCTGTGGGAGGCATTGGTGCATAAATTGTCAGTAAGCTCGAGTTATTTGCTCTGAATGCCTGATTGGGTAACTTAATAATTTGTTAATTAATTGTATTGCAGGGTATTGACACCAGCTGAAATTGATGATTATTTGGGTGAAGTAGAATAATCTGCAATGAAGAATCCATCCTTATGTTCCTGAAGTTGGTGTTTGTTTCATAGTTGAGTTTAATAGAATTTCAAGATGGGTTGATAATGAAGACCTGTGATGGCACTAGTAAATTTGTGAGCTACTCTTGGTGGTGGCCAGCAAGTCTTGTGAAAAACTTTTATGCAAAGCCCTCAGAATTTCCATACAAACCTTACCTTGTTTAAATATATGATATGACAATGACTTTTAATCAACAATTGTAATTTTTTTCCTTTCCTTTTATTATCTGATTGCACCTTATCTATTTTTTCTTGATATTTTGCTAATTATATAGTTGCATTAGGGATCTTAAATCATGGTTTTCTTTGGTTGTCAATGTTGGATATGCAAATAATAGGTCCAGCCACAACAGAAAGCACATATTAGTATATCCCAACTTAATAATGGGCTCCCTCTGTCCTAGCAATTTCTATTTACACAATCATCAAATGCTTCTATTATTAATCCACTTTGTATCAGTACTCTTTGCTCGAGCATGTCATCAACCATTTTCTTCATCTCCTCACTAACAGTATCAAAATGTAGTTCTTCCTTTGGAACTTTCTTTAGATAAAACATCTTAGTCGGGGACTTTGTTCAGATCAAAATTATGCTTGAACTTGCCAATAGTTTGCACATCTTCATCATCACTGTAATCATCTATATCCATCTCTCCAGCCTTGTCAAAGGACTCTTCATGAGATATCCTCGTCGTCGTCGCTGATGCCCAAGTCAAGCGAGGGTAAGCTAAGTGATTCATGAAGTGCTGCCATTTTTTAGAATAAACAAAAGCACAGAGTAAAATTAGACCCTTGTATCTCCATCTGTTATCTGCTCTTTACAACTTTTCTTTCTGGCGATATGAACAACTTACACTCGGAGATTGATGAACAATTTATACATATAAAATAACATCCATACTTACTGAGTTTCAATTAATGTTACTATTAGAAAAGAAATCTAAACAAGGGTCTACAGAATTCTTGGAATGCCATGAGTAAACAAGTTTGAAATAATTTTTAAAATTTATTACAATAAATGAAATTATCTTATAACATCCTTCATCTTTTATGATATATTATAGAGTGAGTTCTACGGTAGACCACTTAGTCTATTGTAAATCAATACTTAAAAATTATTAGAAATCTTAATGACAATTAGTGATATTCTACAAAAATAATAACTTGTGGCATTTATTGTCTTTGTGAATAAGATAATAACTTAATTGATGTCGATTCATGCGAGAAATATATATATATTAAACTGAAATCATCAAATCACAATCAATTGTATACTATTATTCATGTTAAAATTTGTCTATATTATAATATGTTAGTTTATTTACTAGGACCAGATCATTAGGATCAATTGCATTTTAAAAAAAGATTGACAGGATTTTACAATTTTGGAGTATACAAGGATATGAGGGGAACTATTATCCTTGTTGTAGAGGTAGGTTAATATTAACATCTTAACCACAGTTAACTTTGATGCACCTAAAAAATGTCTCATATAATTTTAAATTTATGTAAAAATTAATCAATCAAATTCGTAAAATATGTATCAAATACAATGTTATCAAATTGTATAACTTTATTGTAACTTTGTATGATTTAATCTGATCTATTCTCTTTTAACAATATTGAGACTATTATTATTTATTTCTTTTTACCTAAAACCCATAACTTTAACAAAATTAAAGTAGCTAACAACCATTTGAGTCTTTAAAATAAATGAAACACATACCCTTAAACTGTTAAAAATTGAAGCATGGATACATAGCCTATTTCGGTGTTATTTATCTATATTTTTTTTTAGTTTATAATAAATTAAAATTTTTATAAATAGGAATTGAGTCTAATATAAAAGATGAAATTTCTACGATGTTGAAAATGAATTTAAATAGAAAAAATAAATTATTTTCCTTCTTTCTATATAAATAAATTCATTATTTCATAATTATAATTTATATATAGAACTATAGGGGTGTGAGTAAAAAAACATTATCAGGTTTTTTAAACTTTCGGCATATGGAAAAGGCCCAACGGTGATTTGAGTGGCCCAATGATTAGAACTAGGGTTTGCAAAAAATGAAAAGGTGCAAACCAATGGTGCAAGCGGCACTCACTATATATATATTCTCAAATCAGAGCAATAAAATCACAAACCCTACGTAGCTACAGCGGCATCGCAACACTTTCTGCATTCTTTCGCATTCCTCTATTCTCTGTTGTATAAGCTTTGTTTTTGTGTTTTGATTTCAAGTTTATATATGAAATTTTAATTTAGATATTTGATATTTTTTTTGTTGAAAATATGCACGCAGTATCGTAGGTCTCTCTTATAATATAGAGCGATCTTGATACATAGTGCATATATTAAGAGCTGTTAATTCAGCAAGCAGCCAGACAACTGCTGAGATGGATCCACAGATTAACGGCTTATTTTATGCTGTTTGTCTACTAATTCCTTCTTACATTTTTTCTCTCATAAATTTATTTATTGCCGTTGGATAATGTATATGTTTAGAAATAAATATAATCAAAATTCAACGTATTTTTTTGAATGAAATTACATAGAAATACAATACTTTGATTGAAATACTCTTTCTTTCCCAATTATTCTAATTATGATCTTCTTAGTTTTATATCGGTATTGTAATTGTATCTTTTTTATTCTCCACACTAAACTCTTTTTTTATCTTAATTCTCCACTTATTTTTTAAAATTGTTAACGTTACACTATTTAATATTGAAATTACATTTTCTCTTTGAATTTTTCAATTGTATAGATTTGCTTCTCTTAATTTCAATAATGTCATAAAATGTAAAATGAGGAAATGTAAATATGATACAATTGATTGTACAGTGAAACGGTAAAATATGACCTTTTTGGAGGAAAATGTCAATTTTTATATATTTAAGATTTACAAAAATAAATCATTCTCTCTCAATTAACGGAATATTATTTAATTAATATCATAATATTGATCCCCTATTATCTTTATAAAGATAAAAAATATAAATATTTGTACCAAAAATAACCTAAATTATAAAAAAAGTATTATATATAAATTACAATTTAATTAAATTAAATATTTACTCCTTAATCAAGATATAATATAAAGGACTTATTACAGTTGAATTAAATTAATATTTACTCTTTAATTAAAATTAGTAGGGGCAAATGGTAATCCAAATTTGTTGAATATGATAGTGGATTAAAATCCAATAGAACAAGTGATGAAACCTCGGATCTTCTACTTGGTTTTTTTTTATACT
>JBBPBT010000623.1:941638-962143 GCA_037974875.1 Cicer bijugum
TATATTTTTCTTCTTCTTTTATAATCATTTAATGTAAAATACTTTAATTTTCGAGAAAATAACAAACTACAATATTGTAATGAACTATTATTTGAATTAAACTCTCAAATTTATTTTTCTAAAATATATATTTTTCATCTAAATGCATTTGTGATTTTTAACACTCTTAATTTATTATATTTTATTTTACACTAATAATTATGTAAGTACGTCAATAATTAATAAAAAAAACATTCTCTATATTTTAATTATTCATTTTTCTTAATCTAAATAAATCACTAATTATTGATCACATAAAATATTACTTACATATCATTAGCTTTTCATTTATGATAATGGTGAAATATATTTATATGAAATAGATAGTAGTAGAATTAAAAAAAGAAAAGAATAAAGAATCGCAAAAACAGGGGACAGCATACACCTACACAAACTTGGTTACATACTATGGTTTAAGTATTTGACCTATTATTGCATGCCATCGACCTCTTCTTTATACTTTACTGTCTTCCTCTTCTCTTTCATTCTGCATTTCACACTCACAACACAATTTTCCATTTTCCAATTTTTTCTATTTATCTATCACAGGCAGAAGATAGAAAGGGTAACTAACTAACTTACCGTGTCTGTTTCTTTGATTCCTTTTCTGTCACAGATCTGATTCATTCTCCCTTCTTTTCTCTCTATTACTATTCATCATCAATCAAACCTTTCTCTTTTATTATTATTATTCAATTAAGCTTTTTGTCTTTTCTTTCCACTTCCACAATTTCAATCTCTCGTTCGAATTTCTGTTTAACTCTTCTAAATGTTTATCATATAACCGCTTATTTTCAACCTATTTATAAAATCAAAAAGGGAATGTGGTTAAGCTATTTATTGAAATGAGCTAAAAATATAGGTTATACATGTTGTAAGCTCTCTCAAACAGTTACATAAGTGATTATGTCATAAGATAAGCCCAATTAAAATAAGCTCTTATTAAGGCACCCTAAATGTTTTTTTGGATTGTGTGGCTCATAGTTCAAAAGTCACACAAATGCTACCTTCCAGATAATTATTGTTGTTGTTGTTGTTGTTGATTGGTTAGAGTTAGTGTGGCTCTTGAAACTTGTGAGTTACTAGTCTCTTTTTTTCTTTCTATAATTAATAAATAATGATAACTAATTTTTTTGAATGATATATGAGGTTTAATTTCTAATTGTTGTTACTGAAAATGAATGGATATGATTCCACTGTAGTTATGTTGTTGAGTATGTTGCATTTCTCCAGATAGTTGATTATTTCGCGGATTATGAAGAATAATGAAGGAAAATTACTGGTAGACAAGAGCAGGGTTGTCCCTGTGGCAATCATATTTGTGGTGTTATGTGGTCTTTCTTTCTATATGGGAGTAATCTTTGGTTCTGAGAAGGACAATTTTGTATCGAGTATTAGCCAGAGGTCCCTTGATTCCCCCAAGGAATCATCATCATCATCATCACCATCATCACCATCATCAATAAGTTCTCTTCAAATTAAATACATCAGTTTTCCTGAATGCAGTATTGACTATCAAGATTTCACTCCATGCACTGATCCAAGGGTAATATTAGTATAGTGTTCCATTTTCTGATGTCATTGGATTTGTAGAAGAAAGTTTTCTTAATGATGAGGAGTTTATTTGAGCTAATTGACTAACATAAACACTTGTGAGATTGTTTGGGAGGGTTTACTGAAACAGCTTAATATATTTTAACATGTTTATAAACTGTTTTAGGCTTATTTCCATAAACTCTTCAGGATAACTTATGAAAATAACTTATATGAAAACAATTTGATTTTATCTTTTTGTTAAAGAGATAACTTATAAATAAGCACGTACATGATAAGCGTGTATGCTATTAGCGCTTAATTTAGTTGTTTATCTAGAGTATGGTTAACTTTACAGAGATGGAAGAAGTATGGAACCTATCGGCTCAATTTGTTGGAACGCCATTGCCCTCCAATTTTTGAGAGGATAGAATGCTTAGTTCCTCCCCCGGACGGGTACAAGCTTCCAATTAGATGGCCAAAGAGCAGAGATGAATGTTGGTACAGGTATAATATATTCCTTATGACGAGTAGAAATATTGTTCTGGCATAATTCAAGTTTCCTGCAATTGATATTTGGGCACTCTGTCATGTTTTCTGTTATATCTATAATTTCAGGAATGTTCCATACGACTGGATTAATAAGCAGAAGTCCAATCAACATTGGTTGAAAAAGGAAGGGGAGAAATTCCTCTTTCCCGGTGGGGGTACTATGTTTCCGAATGGTGTTGGTAAATATGTTGATCTAATGGAAGATTTGATCCCAGAAATGAAAGATGGAACTATTCGAACTGCCATTGATACTGGTTGTGGGGTGAGTCTTACTTCTCTGTGTTTTTATCAGTATTGTCAATTGTGGGAAAGAGCAGTTTGTTCAAATTCAACTACACTATAGCATCGTTGTACTTGCTATTTGACAATATTTTGTACTAAATGGCGTAACATGGAACAATAGCTATCTGTTAAAATTCCATTAAGTATATCGCTACAATCACAATTTGACAACAGTGGTTTTTATGTAGGGAATGGTCTTGCAAATTATGGTTCTCCTCCTTTAAAAATCATATTATAATTCAATTACACATGCTGTTTATTGTAGTTGTGCTTTCCTAACTGCAATGTACATAGATTTTATAACCAGCTAATTTTGTACAAAAAACAATTAATTTCAGTTGTGACTCTCAATCACGTGATAATAGACAAAGAGTTTCATCGATTAATCCACATAACTCTTATTCATTTTAGGTTGCTAGCTGGGGTGGTGACTTGCTGGATCGCGGCATTCTTACCATGTCTCTTGCACCAAGAGATAACCATCAAGCTCAGGTTCAATTTGCTTTGGAACGTGGTATCCCTGCAATTCTTGGTGTCCTTTCTACACACAGGCTTCCGTTCCCATCAAATTCCTTTGACATGGCTCATTGCTCCAGATGTCTCATTCCATGGACAGAATTCGGTATTTCTTTTATGGATTTTAAACATTTAGCAATCAATCATTGCTATGCAACATTTAACAATGGATTTTGAACTTTGAATTAACACTGTGATCTTTTATTACAACATTTGTCCCTAAATATAGGATCTTCTTAAGATTTTTCCTTGTCCCTTTTCATAAGACCGCTTTTCAAGTTTTCCATTGCATTAATTATACCAACATACCCTTAATTATGTTACATCTATTTTTGGAATCTATGATAAATACTACAATGCAAATATAAACTAATACAAATTGTCAATAAATTTAATACTATTGCCAGCTTTATTAATTTCCATGATTTAGTCAACTGGTACTATATTTAGGGAGATAAGTAATATTTTTTTTATTAATGCTAAGTCATCTTGTTTGAGTAACATGCTTCAATGCTTAGATATTTGTTTTCTGCTTAGATCTGAGAAGTTCACTCTAAGTTCTCATTCATTTTTATGGGGTATCTGGTATTAGGCGGAGTTTATCTTCTCGAAATACACCGAATTCTTCGTCCTGGAGGATATTGGGTCTTGTCTGGTCCACCAATCAACTACGAGCGCAGATGGCGTGGATGGAACACAACTATCAAAGAGCAAAAATCAGATTATGAGAAATTGCAGCACTTGCTGACTTCGTTGTGCTTTAAATTGTACAATAAAAAGGGTGACATTGCAGTTTGGCAGAAGTCTCCCGATAGTGATTGCTATAATAAGCTAACTAGAGATACCTATCCACCTAAATGTGATGACAGTTTTGAACCAGATTCAGCATGGTACACTCCACTTCGTACGTGTTTCGTCATTCCGGATCCAAAATTTAAGAAATTAGGCCTGGCATCAACTTCTAAGTGGCCTGAGCGGTTGCATGTTACTCCTGAACGGATTTCAAAAGTTTATCACGGGAGTGATGGTACATTCAAACAGGATGACAGTAAATGGAAAAAACATGTTGAACACTACAAGAAGTTGATGTCTGAGTTTGGGACTGATAAAATAAGAAATGTGATGGATATGAATACAGTATATGGAGGTTTTGCTGCAGCTTTGATTAACGATCCTGTATGGGTCATGAATGTGGTTTCGTCTTATGCTGCCAACACACTGCCTGTGGTTTACGACCGAGGCCTTATTGGAACCTTCCATGACTGGTAATTTTGAAATATTGCAATTGAAGCATAGAGTTTTTATTTATAAATAATATATTGTCTTATATGAACTTTTGTTGATTTGATTTTTGTTGTGATAGGTGTGAAGCGTTTTCAACATATCCTCGGACATATGACCTCCTTCATCTTGCCGGACTCTTCACTGCAGAAAGCCACAGGTGACGTTAGAATGAGCTGTTTGTTGGTATTTAAACACATTAATATTTTCTCATGAACATTAATATTGTTATAATCGACAAATGATTAAAAATGTTAGACTTTACTCATAACTACTTCTAAAATTACATATATGGTTGATTCTGATTTGTTGCCGGTGTAATTTTTTTACACCGATAGTATATCGAAATTAAACTCCTTTTGAATTTGTATATCAATCCAGATAAGATATGCCGCCTTTTCCCTAACTTTATTAATTTTTCAGTTTGCTTCCCTAACTTTAACCGATTTGTTAAGTGATTTGTTTCATAGTTATTTGTACGTCTGGCTAGTTCATTCTGACAATGATTATTATTTTGCAGATGTGAAATGAAGTATAGTTCATTCTGACAATGATTATTATTTTGCAGATGTGAAATGAAGTATGTGTTGCTAGAAATGGACCGTATTTTACGACCTGGTGGGTATGCTATCATACGCGAGTCCAGTTATTTTTTGGATGCAATTACATCCATTTCCAAAGGTATGCGATGGGAATGTCGTAAAGAAGATACCGAGCAGGGCGGTGACATCGAGAAGATATTAATATGCAAGAAAAAGCTATGGTATTCATCCAACAAGGATTCTAGATGACAAACTCTAGGAGCGATCTAAGCAGTGGTGTGAAAGGTGGTTGTTAGTTAGAACAATCTTGCCAGTAGTAGATCGATTCATACATTATGTAGTATATATTAAAACATGAATCAGTCTATTTCATTGGCAAACCCAATAATCTGTTTTATTAGTTTATTGAGTTTTCACATATATATATATATATTATAGAGAGTTAAAGATAGATTTTTTATGTCATTAACGTTGTTGCATTGCTTTATTTTATCCACCTTTTTTTTTTGGAACAAAAGAAATGGTTCAATGTAGTGTAGTCCTGAGAAAGTGTGATTTCCCCTAGAAATTGTTTTACTAAGTCAGCGCTTGTATTAACGTTGAGCATGATAAGTAATGTGCTTATCATTTGTGCTTAATGTGTGTCCAAATTTATTGTGGTTACTATTATTGCTGGTGTTGTTTTTGGTTTTCCCTTTGCTTTCAGAATTTATGGATTAAATCATTTATCTTTTTAAAATATACACAAGTGAATATTTTTCATTTTTTATTAAAAAATATTGAGGTGGTAATTCACGGAGGACTATTAATAATTAATATATTATTATTAAGTTTGATAAAAAATCAAATTAGGAATCAAAACTTACACACATAAAATTATTATTATTATTAATAATAATCATATGTGATTTGTCACCCTCAAACATTTTTTTAATAGAAAAAAGAAAAAAGAACGAGTTTTACAAATTGCTAAACCGCCAATTTTTAAATCATACGTGATTTTTGTCTATTTTTTACATGTTTTTTGTTAGATTTTTTTTTTTCAGTTAGCATATGTCTTGTGTTGTGATATTTTGTAAAATCTTAGGATCAAACCCTCTGACATATTTTTTTTTAACATACTGGAATAATAATTAGTTATGTCATTCCCATTTATTTATTTATTTTCTTGACTTGTTATCGGTTTCATGTCAAACCATTTAATTTATTTTTTTTTTTTTATTATTTAGATTCTAACTTTTCAATTACTATACTCAATCTCATAGTGAGACCATCTCAGCCAAACAACAATGAATTCAAATTACTTTGCCTATCACATGCTTTGTCTTAAGTTACGACATCTCTCTAGCTAAATTTATTATGAAAACAACTTCGTTTAATGAGGACATGGTGGTAGTTAAACACTCTTGAATAGGCTACCCATTACCATGGTCAAAGAATTTTGACTTTTCTAAAGAAACTTAATAAAATTTTGACTTTTATTTTATGTTATAATAAAATTTGATAAAAAAAAAACAAAAACAAATCAGGTGAAAATTTATTCTCACATAAATCATGAACAAATCTAACAATGAATAAATAAACTTCGTTAAACTTAAATGATTATAACATAATTTACAAAAATCAAAACGATTTAAAATTATCTATAAAAGATGAAGAGAAGATTTAAAAGGGTAAAGAAGATAGACACAAAAATTATTATTATTTTTTTAAAAAAAAAAAGTTATGTAGCTAATTATTATTAGAGTGTGTTAAAGGGTGTTACTCTAACATTTTTCTTAAATTTTTAAAACCCTTTTAATTTGAAAAAAAGATTATAATAAAAATAAAATATGATAAAAATTTACGTGTTTGGTATAAACCTTATAATAATACGATAGATTATATATCACATTTAAATAATAAAATTACTCTTATAAATTTTTTACTATGTTGGCAAGGACAAAGCTATGACTTTTTAGTTAGTGGAGGCATATAAAAATTACTCCTTTATCACAAAATAACAGTTGCATTTAACTATTTCATATAATATAATTAATTTATTTTCAACATTTATAAAGAATATATCTCTGACAAAAAAAAATTCTATAAGATAAGATATTTGATTTTTTATAAAATTTGTCGAAACTAAATTATTTTTGATAGTTATGATTGTCATTAGGGGTGTATAGAATTCAATCCGTCCTACAAATTTGTCTTGTCCTATAAACAATGGAACAAGTATGACAATTCCTAAAAGAAATAAGGACAAAACAATAAGTACAAGACAAAAACAAGAAAAAAAAATTAGGCTCAAGTTATCTCTTGATTTGTTCATCTCGTTAAAAATTAATTTAAGGATAAATTATTATTTTTTTGTTATTGTTTTAGGTTATTATTGATTCATCTCTCTAAAAAAAAATCACTAACTTAATAATTTAATATTTATAAAATAATTTTATGAATTACTACTCTCGAATGAATTGACAAGTGATAAACATAAATAAATTGATAAGTGGTAATCATATCTGACTTATTACGAGTTTCTGTATATTTAATTGTTTTTTTTTTCTAAAACAAAGTTTAAATATTACTATTTGACGTCTCGTTTTAGGACCAATTCAGTCTTGTCTTTATTTTGACTTGTCCTTAATGAACCAACAACTTATCAGGTTTGATTGTATTAAAGAACAAATTATAGTTTAAAATTTGACCCAATCAAACATTATGAACGAATAAAAAACACACCAAACTCATATAACTCGTCCTTTATACACCCTTAATTATCATTCACAAAATTAAAATTAATTGCATAAAAATACATTATTAAATACTCAATATATTTTGTATTTTCAACTAATATATTTCATATATCGTTAACTTGGTAGAGACAACACTTCATATTTAGACAACTATAGCTAAAGAGTAATTATTAAGCTAGTGGGGGAAAGTGACCCAATTAGCTCTAGGTGCAAATGAAAGGGTGTTCATGGTATAAAAATTGAACTTTATTGGACTATATTAATTGTTTGATTTAGTTTTTAAAAATCGTTTTCAAATAAAGTTTAGGGCATATTCTGAATCGATTTGAAACTAGTTTATAAATATAAATCAGTTTAATATTTTGAACAAGTTTTTAATGTCACTTATCTTCTAAAAAAAATATTTATTTGTGTTCAATCATATCGATTATAGATAATATATGACATGATCAATATAGTTATATGTTGACAAATTATTTATAAGACTTGAAAAATATTGAATTTAATGATAACTTTCATAAACACTTTATTTAAAATATGTTAGCGACATACTCAGTTATTTTCCAACCACACAAAGATTGAAAAACAAAATTTACTACACTGCATTGTCGAACTTATTCCTTTAATAGAAGAAGAGAAAGAAGAACATACAAACACTTCCAAGTTAGAGGCGGCACTCTTTTAAGAAATTAGAGTTATCCAAAGTGTTTACTCACTCAAAATGTCATTCCTAATACGAACATAATCACCGAAAAACCCATGAATTTTTCTTTTTGTCACAAACTTGTATCTAATATGGACATAATCGTTCAATACTTATATATTCCCATAATGTCACTTATGGATTGATCACAAACATAAAATTAAGCATCAAAATATCATTATTTTTTTACTAAATACTAAAATACTATTTTTTTTTTCAATTTTATTAAAGGGAGACGTCAGTCGTGCATCTATCAACTTCTCAAGAAGATTTAAAAAAAAAACGAAGAAAAATCGGTTGTCTATACTAACTTCTCGATGTTCTATTTTTTTTAATTATTATAAAATTTGTTTTATTATGTGTAGAATTTTTTTATTAGTAGTGCTATTTAGTAGATGCAAATATAGGAATTTGATCAATTAACAAACATGACCATGACATAGTGGGTAGTTATAATTTATAAATGTGAGATAATGTCACTCATTATTTTTTGTTAACACCTTTCATAATAATAATAATAACTATACATTTTATTATTCAATAATTATTATTTTAATTAAATAATAAATTTAAGTTTCATTAATTATTAATTTAAGTAATTATTATTTTAATTAAATAAATAATTACAATGTTAATTATTTTTATAATAATTATCTAATTAAATTTTACTTTTTATAATTATTAAAAAATTTAAATAAAATAGAGTCCATAAAAATAAAAAAATTTAATTAAATATTATAAGTAAAAATACAAATATAAAATGAAGTAATTTTATTAACTAATTTTCATCGGAAACATCACTACAATAAGAACATTTATTCTTGATATGTCCACAAACCAGATCTATTGGGGTGTGTACTTTTCTCTCGTTGATCCATTTCAGTATGAAAGCGAGTAGACTGTGAATGACGTTTTGGATCTATTCTCATGGCTAGATTGTGGCACAATTCTATTTCATTGTATTCTGGCCAATATGATTGACGATGAATTGCTTGAAACTCATCCTTGTAAACGTTGAAGATACATTGAATGTATACTTGGAAGGCACATACATCATCTAGTCACAATGAATAAACGAACTAATGACTATGACATGGATAACGTAATGCTTGAAATTCACCACAATCACATCATTGTTTGTCGAGGTCTACCTTGAATGTTCATACAAGACAACAGTTTGGTGGACGAACCAACTCTTTAACTGTAAAGTTACTGTGTGCTCGATTGTAAATAACAACATCATGGGAGTTCAATATTGTTCATTCCTAGTTAAGGTTTTGAATGACTATATTTGAGTAAATCAAACATGATGCGTCATTACTTGGGTTTGTGTCCCACTTTCTACAAATTTTGCAATCACTCTGTAATATGTTATTTGCACCGAAGATTGTGTGTCCCTTTTAATATATTGTTCATGCTTTCAACAAAGTTAGTTGTCATGTGCCTCCAACGTTTTTCCTTCATTATATGCTTGTAGCCATTGTTCCTAGGCATGGCAACGGGGCGGGACGGAGGCGGATTTCGCCTCATCCACACCCGCACCTGACTAATCGGGAAAAATCTGCACCCGCCTCCGTTTCATAACGGGTGTAAAATTTAGGCACCCATCTCCACCCGTAATAGGTCTCGGGTTTCCCCGACTCATATATATATATATATATATATATAAAATTATAAATTTAAAAATAATTTTTATTATAGTAAAATAATAATTATTAAATAATAATAAAATTATAAATTATTTTATATAGAGATAAAATTATAATTTGTAATATTTAAAAAAAATATTAAATATGTATATGTATATAAAATTTAACAATTACAATAATAATACTTGCGGGGTGGGTTTGGGTGCGGGTGTGGGGTGGATATCACCACCCCCAAATCCGCCCCAGCCCCCGAATTTTAATGTCGGAGAAAATCTGCACCTGCACCCAATTAAAGCGGGTTTTCCCCGCCCAAAATAAGCGGGTTCGGATGAGTATCAGTGGGTGCAGATTTTATTGTCATCCCTAATTGTTCCTTTTGAATATCATTGACTCATTTCACTGCATCTTGACTTCAATCACTGATTTGTCTCCTGTAGTATGTGATGCTAAAAGTATATCTTAGAAACGTCGTACCACAACAAGCATATCAAAATTCAATGATGTGGACTGCCAAAACCATTTTGATTTGTTTCTCAATTGTAGAATAACATCAAACAGACATAGTTAAACTGTTGTTTGGACTTTCCTAAGAAATATCAGATAATCATGAAAATATTGATACATTCACTGTCAAGATATAAGAGGGAATCACCTAGAAAATTAGAAAGACATACATGCTGCTTGGACTTAATTTTGGAATGAACGTCGAATTTGTTGTCTTATCGGTCAACTGATGCATGGACACCCAATACAAACATAGGAGTATATGGTTTGATTTAGACACAACTTCAATCTGTACCTATCAGTTCCACCACTACTGCGGGATCCACAATGTAATGTTGTAGAAGAACCAACCCAACTATCACATCGATAAAAATGTAATAGACATCGCCCACTGATTCCTCTTGTTACTATTGAAAATAAAGTGCTAGAACCACATCATCGTTCAATTTCTTTCACCCCAACACAACAACAATTTGAACCACCAAGCCAATCATTTCAATTCACTTTAACTCAACAATATGATTATCGATAATCTCTATATTCAAGCAACCAAAATTTTATGAATAATTTATTTGGTACAGACCTATGTACGCCTCAGTCGGCTGCTCATTATATTACTATGTACTCATTTGGTGTTCCATTGTTCTCCAATCAAATAGATCCTAGTTCTTCTTCGATGTATGTCAATCTACTAAGTGAGAATGTACAAGAGACACATGTCCAATAAAACTCACATCCAAATCGTCCACGTCGTATTTGTCGACCACCACGATGTAGGATTGAACACTATAAAATTTGATCGTATAATAAAATTTGTGTTTATTTTTTTTTTGCACTCATTTTATATTCGTATTTTTTAATTATAATATTTAATTAAATTTTGTTATTTTTATAGACTCCATTTTATTTAATTTTTTAATCATTATAAAAAGTAATATTTAATTAAATAGTTATTATAAAAATAATTAAGATTATATTTATTTATTTAATTAAAATAATAATTATTTTAATTAATAATTAATAAAACTTAAATAAATTATTTAATTAAACTAATAATTATAAAATATATATTTATTAGTATAAAAATGTTAACAAGAAATCATATGTAAAATTATCTCACATTTAACGCATTCTCAATTGATCAAACCGAGATGGGACTGATTTCCCTTTATTGTTTTAAAAAACATTATTCTTAAAAACGTCGCGGATGCAAGACCAATTTATCACCTTCATGGTTTTTTTGATAACTAACAAAATATGGGTGATGGTCAAAAAAATAAAAATCTTAACTCAACAAAATAAAAACACCGAAAAGTAAAAAAAAAAAGTTTCTTAAAAAGGCGGCATCTTCAAAATAAATATGAATATTAGAAAACAAAAATTAATATTACAGACTATAGTAAATATTTTTGACATTTTATATTTATTAGAGATTTTTTAAAAAAAATTACAAGATGTTTTATATTTATGTACTATAATAAAAATAATATTTTTAAAAAGTTTTAAAAATAATTTGGATGTAAAATTATTTTTATATTTTGATTATATTTAAAGACAATAACAAATAAATGAAAGGTCATAAAAAAATAGTTTAAAATTTAAGATTTAAGATTTAAAAAAAAGAAATATTATTTTATAATTATCTATTGTAATAAAAATTATTTTGTTAAAAAATCAACTATAAAAATTTAGTTTTTTTTGAAATTACTAAAAACAAATTATTAATGTTTTTTAATTAAAAAAGTGGTTACAAACGTATCCAAAAACTCATAAAAATAGTTATTAAAAAGTTGTAACAAATCGTGTCTATAGCGACGCCGTGAACCTACCGTCTTCTTCCTCCATCACGGTAGGGTTTTCAGAGCTTTGCAGTTTCCCTTCATCTCCTCCGTAACCCCCACACTAAACACCTTCCATTCACTGAAACTTCAACTTCCACGTTTCATTATCAACTCTCTCCTTTTGAGAGCCCTAGAAAACCGGCAAAATGATCAACCTATTCATATCGGAGCCAACTCAAAACGTAGACACAGAAGGCGAATCGCTGAAATTGAGAATTCAGCTTTTGAAAGAATTAGAAACCGTTATATGGTCGGCAATAACCTCTGCAGGTCGCGCAGAAGCTCGAATGTGGCTCTGTAAAACCATCGGGGGAACGCAGTGCGTAGCGCCTCGCCACAGGAGTGGAATTTTCATGAATTTACTGAGAACTCAAAAACAGAAGCACGATCTCGCGTCTCAGCTTCTCAATTTGATGTTCGATAAGTCGCCTCAAAAACTAGGTTCCGTTTTAGCTCGAAATTCTCGCGTGCTTGAGAATTTTTTCACCGGTGAGTGCTTTGTATGTCCTTCCCATGTGTGTAAGGTAGATTCTATGCACTGGTGCATTGTTTTGTTTGTGATTTTTGAGTGTTTGTGCCAAATTGATAAATTTTGCAGGTATCTCTATGCGTGTATTGCAGATTCTAACTACTGCTATATATTGTTTTGTTTGTGAATTGATTTTTGTGATAAATTGCAGGTAACCCTAAGCGTGTTTTGCTGTGGTTTTCGTTTTCTTCCTCTGGATTGGAACAGGGGAAAGGGTTAAGAGCTTTAACTCAGTTTTCATTTAAAAATAGGAATATTTGTTGGGAAGAGTTGGAGTGGAAAGGTAAGCATGGACAATCACCTGCAATGGTTGCTACCAAGCCTCATTATTTTCTCGATCTGGATATTCAGCGAACCGTCAATAATTTTCTAGACAATGTACCTGAATTTTGGTCGTCGATTGAGGTTGCTGAGTCGGTGCAAGACGGTGATATTTTTCTTATTGATAGACAATTTTTTGTTAGTTATTTTAAGGATTTAATGTATAGAGATAATTCAAGTGATGTGTGGCAAGTTATAGAACAATTCCTATGGGAGCAGCCTTTCTCATGCTTATGTGAGCATCTTCTTATTAGTCTCGAAGAGCAGGATTTGTTATACTTTCTTGAGTTGCTTTGTGAATGTCTTCACCCGAGTATTGAATTTCGATGTTGTGATGATGTGTCTCGGTTGTTTGTCATTGTTCTTTTGAAGTGTGGGGTTTCTAGACCTATTGATTGGATGCTACTGTTAAATGCTGTCATTGCTCAGGGTAGGCAGCTTCTAAGACTTTTGCGCGACGAAGAGGCCAAGGAGTCATTGGCAAAAGTAGATGAAATCGTGTTGAAGATATCTGCAATCCCATGTGATGGTAATAGCTTGACCCCGATTTTAAAGAATAGATGTAAGATGGCAACCATGGAAATGGTGAAGTGTCTTGGACTTCAATCTTGGGTTCTTTACTATAAGTTGTCGCAAGAGTGCCGGACTCCTGAGACTTGGGAGTCTGTCTTTGTGTATAATCAAATTGGTTTCCGCAACTCTGATAAACGTGCACTGATAGATGAGGATGTTTTGTTGTCAGAAGTTGATGGTTCTGGTTTTGATCGATGTCCTTCTGTTAGAGTTAAGAAGAAGAAGAAGAAGAAGAAACAAAAAGATAGAAAGAAGAGGAGGAGGACATATGACTGCGATGTCAGTAATGATGATGAGCTGCTAGATTTTGATCCTGACATCCAGAAGTTGGATTTTCTTTCAAATAATAAAAGTTGGCTGCTTTCAACTGATGAGTACAGTTCGGCATGGAATAGTGTAAGTTCTTTATCTTGGAATAAACTATTAAGCTGATACAACTTAAGAGAGTGATATTTCATTTGCAATTAGGAATCTTAAACTTTGAACATAAAAAATCTGCCAATAGGTGAAATATCTAGCATTTAATTGGATTTGCCCGTTCCATTAAAGTGAGATTTACATTACCATTGAGCGGAAAAAGAGATAAATGGGGTTCACCTTAGTAATTGAATTTGAAGCAGTCATGTCTATTTAAATCTCACCGCCGATATAATTGCATGATTACTATGACAATTAAAATGTTTGTGCCTGATATGTGTTTTGATTGTTAAATTGGTTGAATAACATATTTGACTTTTAGTCATTTGTATATATCAATCAATTGTTTTTTATATGACGAAATCTGAAATAAATTAGGGATATTGTAATAGGTTTTTGATTATTATTTGTAATATACTGTTTATTTTCGATGATTATATATATCTTTTTGTTGCCAATGCTCAAATATTTGTATTTTGAACTTCAGTCAATTTGTGGTCCCTCTTTTAATTGAGTTCTAGATTTTGAATATTTAAATTTTACCGGTTGGACAGATCTTGTAAAGGATTTTTATTTGGTAATTGGTAGTAATAGTGAGGGTCGAATATACTGAAATTCTTCCATTTCTTCCATCATTACTGATTTTATCACTGCTTCTTTTTCAGGAAGACTTACCTGAGCACCTTCATAGACTGTGTTTTTCTAGGTGGATGATATGGCTTTTTAATAAATGAGTTCAGAGGTCTGCAGCTGTCTACTTTGCTGTGTCCACTAAAAAGATGTTATGATATCATCATTTTCAAAATGTTGGATGGCAAGCTCAATCACCCCTTATTTTGGTGTTTTCCACTCAGTTCACATGTATAGAGCATGTCGTGGTTCTTAAATCTGCTGATGGCTATTATTGTTGATGTAGAAATTTTTGTACTTCATTCTGAAGATTCCTGAAAAGCTTGCTGAAGAACTACATCAAAGTTGATAATACTTGGATTAATTGTGATGATCCTGAAATGATAAAAGCTCTTGCTAATTTGTTTCGTATACTGCTACCACCTAATGATCGGAAACATGGCTGTCATTCATATGCTTCGATTCTCCATATCGCATATCTTTGTGGCTTCATATGGTGAAAGGATTAATCAGAATACTATGAAGAGTGTGCCTAGACAAGTTCAATACTCAAGCTGTATTCATCTTACGTGCCATAATCTATGGAAGAGTGACAGTTATTATTTTGTGATAAAAAGATGGGTAGGCATGCTCTTGTTATTGTAAGTTTTTTCTTCCATTTTTGGTGTTTTTTCCTACTTGATGCAAACAATTGAATTCGAGAATTGAGTACTTGGATTTGCTTTTCATGTTTTATACAGTATTAGGAAAGAAACTCAAATACTATCCTCTATATTTGCTTGATCTATATTTTGTTAAACTTGTAATGTGCCTACACGTTTGTTAAAAATGATGCACACAAATCTTTTGATGATAACAATTGCATAGCTTGTGTTTAGTCACTATATTGTACGCATTTCTTTTTGTCCTCACATTTTGAAATTTATCTGTTGAAGTTGTGGGATTTTAGAGAAAATATTAAGGGTTTGAATCTTATTGATAATAACTTTATGCTAACTTGATTATAAAAAATTAAATACTAATATCTATTTATAAAAAAATATAGATTCAATATTAAATTAAGAACATATCATAATAATAATAATTAGAGATATTTTAAGATATCTTTATGATTATAAATTGATCATAGAAAATAACTCAAGATACTCTAATATAATATAATAGATATTATAAGATATTTTCTAACACTTCCCCTCAAGCTAAAGCTTAGTAAGGTTTAGCTTGTTACAAGAAAACAATGTTTTACTCCACAAAATAATAACAAAAGATGGAGAGGCAACTCAAGAGTGCAGGTGAAGTCTGAGATAATTGCTATAAATATAGCTTAGCCAAACAACTGGAATAATGATCAGCATGAGATAAATTAATGGCAAACAATTAAACAAAGCAAGATCCGTTCTTTTAAAAACCTGCATTTGGAAGCTTCAAACCAATAATATTAGAGACTCAAAATATTTAAACTTTAATATGCTTCAAGGAGAGAGTGGCATGCTTCACGGAGAGAAAAGCAAGACCAGTACATCTGAGACAAAAATGGACCAGTACATCTGAGACAAATTGCCAAGATAAAACGAGTCATGAAAATAAATGACACCGCCAAAATAACCATCAATGGAAGAAAATGGGCAGTCTGGATTGGGTTTGGCCATAATCGAAATTCAAACCGTATAGGGAACACTGAGTTGACTCTGTTAAAAAAATCACCTGTTATAATACTGGGTTAGGTTGGGTTTAACTGTTATAACAGGGTTAGGTTGGGTTTAACTGTTCATTTTTGGGTTGGATACTGGGTTACCCATATTTTTTGTTTTTTTAATTTAATTATTAATAATGAACCATCATATTCTTTCTCAAAAATGTCACAAGCTTAAGTTTTCACCAAAAATAAAGTGACCTACTTTTACTATGTTTTTAACAACTAATATATATAATCATACAATTAATGAGAATATCAAAATCATAAAATACTTTCATTGAGCATCAATATACTAAAGTTACAAGGTTTCTAAAATTGTGTATGCAAACATAAAAACAATAAAGTGCAATATTTTAAAGTAACTAAATAATTTTTAGAAACTAGGTCACCTAAGTAAAATGAGTTAATTTATTTAGAGGTTTTCTATTTTGTGAAACCAAGATTGTCCATTCACACTAATTTATCGGATCCAAATTGTTTTTTGGGACTATCCAAGTTGGGTTGATTAGATTAGACCAACCCATGCACAACCCTTATTGCAATTGTAATCGTTAAACAAATTAAGACTTGAAATTTGTGAAATAGTGAAACACTCCCTTATTTTGTAATCTGCCGATAAAATGAGACCTCCGTCAACTTGCTTTGTTAATAGTGCAATGTGTCATATTAAGTGATATGTTGGCTCTGCCACGTCACAAGGAGCAAAATGAGGTTGTGTTGACGTATGTAAATAAGAAATATAGAAATGTAAGAACCCTAGAAGTTCTCAAGAGACTTTTCAAGGTGGCCACGGGGAGAAATACATATTGTTTATGAATGTGGAGGAATCTTCTTTGGGAAATAGGCCTCCATGATACAGGCCTATTTGATCCAGCTCCACTTTTTTCTGTTGTGCCATCTGTCTAAGGGATGATGAGTGCACAGTTGTGCCACCCTGGCTCCCTACGGGTGCACGGTCATGCCACTCTGTCCCCTGTGCTGAGCTGAGCTGAGATGTTTGAACTAATTGCCACGTTGTTTCATGTGATGAGCTGCATCCAAATGAACTCCACTAATTCCAATCCACCAACTTTCACTTTTCCTCCCAACACCCGGCAAGCTAAACTCTCACTCATCTCCAACACTACGATTTCAGCTAAAATCATCTTGGAAGGTGACTTGTTTTATTTTATTTAGTTTTTTTTTTTTTAATTTATTTGATTGTGCTATTCGTTCTCTACAAATTTGGGTTGCATATTTTGTCTACCTCATTCCATTAAAATTACATATTATTTGTTGCGGATTTCAATGTTTGGGATACAAATTTTACAGTAAAGATCTTGAAAAATCCTATTGCATGAGTATGTGGTTAATAGCGTGTAAATAATTGGTTAATAAAATATATTTGGTGGTTAATATGTTATCTGTTTTTTTGTTTTTGTTTTATTCTTCTCTTCTTTTTTTACAAATTATGTTAATTTTATCCGATAATAAGATGACCAAAGACTTTTGAAGAGAATAATGGTATATATTTCTAGAAACAATAAACTGTCAAAAAATTATTTTTATTATTTCTAGAAATGAATTTTTGTTAGCTAATATTTGATCTTATTTTTATTACAATAATTTATTTCAAGAGTTTCTCATCAAGATAAAATGAATATACATTTTAAAAAATAAAAATAGAAAATATTTTACAAAATAAAGTGACCCTTTAAGTTACAAATCTTGTTTGTCTCCTTCCATTAACATATTGATTTTAGTGTGGGTTCAATTTTTATGCCAAAAATCCTTGAATTCCTGTTATTATATAATCATGTGCGATTCTGATTATGTGGTTAATGATGTGCAAATAATTGATTAACACATTACATTAGATGATTATTGAGTTACTTCTGTATCCCATTAATAAACTATGACAAACAATTAACCATATACTTTAGTTCTGTCAATTTGGTTAGTAATGTAAAGTAATTGGTTAGTGGAGTATCTTGGGTGTTTACGGAGTAAAATATGTACTACATGTGTACTCGTCAACCAACTATGATACATCATTATCCCCATATGTGAACCATGTTAATCAAGTTTAAAGGGGACAAAAGAAATTATTAATCAAATCATTATATGATGTAATGTTGTGACTCGTAAATTTACAACCTTATCTGATACAATACCTTCGTAAATATTTATTTTGGCAAGTTAAAATAAGATAGTTTTAATTGAGTTGTTTTATGTAGTTTTGGTCTGAATTAGAATAGAACTTCATGGATAGTACAAATAGTTTGATGGATTGTAGTAAATCATTTTATGGAGAGAATGTTCAAAAAATGATTTTAGATGGAAGATTACAAGTGTCAAAAGTTTGTTTACGTTAATGACGCTTACATCTAAGTTAAAAAATTATCCTACAAATATTTGAATGAAGGTGGGAGAAGATTTGAAAAAAAAAAGGATTAAAAAAAAAAGACACTTGAAAAATTATTTAACGTGATTGATAAATTTAGTCAACTTATTTTATGCTCTTCTAATTTCTTTAACAACTACAAATAGAACTTTGTCGGCTATAAATTCTAATAACAAGACTCAAACAAAGTAGATGATAATTTTCTTGCAAATAATTGAATTATTTACATTGAAGAAAAAAATTACTAGTCTATATAAAATATGTCACTTATAAATGAATTTGATTCTTTAAATGTTGTGGAACTTTATTTATTTTTTAAATAATAACTATTTTGAGTTGTTATTTTTTTTTCTACTGCTTTAATTTACATTATATTATAAGTAAAAAATATCATGAATTACTTTTGCTTGTTAGTTAAGATTAATATATTTATATTAATTTTTTTTTTTTATAATTGGTCCCCTCATAAAATTATGGCTAACTCTACCACTGCTCACAAGACCAACCCTACAAAAGTAAGTTTGTTCAAAGCCAACAAAAATATGAATTTTGTATGTAGGGAGAACAATTCATGTCAATGTTAATGAGATTTAACAAAAAGTTTCCATCTCTTGTTAAAGATATAGAGTGCATGAAAATGTAGACATTTTGCTAAAAAGACATGAGTGATTATGTTAATATGAAATGACATGTAATTGGAAAAGGTGATGATAAGATATTGATAAACTATTTTTTAAAGGAACACAATTTAAATTTATTTTATGACATATTTGGATGACGACTTTTATGAGAAATGTGTTTTGGCTTATCTAAAAAGTGAAATTATTTATGGTTTTTTTAATATGCCGTAACTTTTAATACAATATATTTGATTAATAATAAATATGACATGTATTTTGCTGCATTTGTTAGGGTGTATCACCATGATTAATCCAAGGATGTAGGCTGGTCTCGGGAGAAGAGATCGTCTTTTGAATATTTTTCAACTATAGCTTGGTTGTATTTTATGAAAAGCCCACATGAGTATGAGTATTGTGATTGATCAATGTAATGCTATGCAAAGTGTCATTGAAATAATATTTCCTGCAACGTGCCATATATAGTGTTTACCACATATAATGAAAAAATTCTCGAAAAACTTGGCGTGAATATTAAAGGATTCACTATACAATTAAATAATTAGTTTGTGATAGTGATACATTCACCTTAGCTTTTTTTGAAGAGAAATAAATGTTTCTTCATTGATAAATTTAAGCTTTAATGTAATGATATAGTTGAATGGGTTTTATAACAAGTATTATAGATCGACATCAAGTTTGTTAAGAAAATATTTTTGAACATACATGCTTTCGTTGATGAATATATCAATTCAAGGAAATGTATAATTCAATTCGCAAAGCAATGTGGTAATGCTTTTAGTAGTTAAGCAGACCAAGAATTTGAAGCAGATTGCATTAAATGGATACAAACAATGGTTCTCATCTCTTATTTCATTCTTAGCAAGTAAAATTTACATCAATTACAGAAAATAACAATAGAAAATATTTTTATAAAGTAAACAGGATATAAGGGTTATGCCTCTGTTCCGTAAAAATTAATTGTAATTAAAATATTTAGTAAAATTAATTGTTCAATAAATTTAAAAATATAAAATGACATTCTTAATTAATAATAAATTTTAAATAAACTAATGTATAAATTTAGAAAGTTAAATTTGAATTATTTATTAATTTGATATATTATTTATTTACCCAATTTTTATTTATTTTTAAT
>JBBPBT010000623.1:962422-976447 GCA_037974875.1 Cicer bijugum
AATGATTTAACACAAGAATTGATTATGCTTAAATTATAGAAAATGTTAGCAAGTTAATGATTTAACACAAAATATGCAATTTATATAATAATAATATAATTATAATATAATTATAATTATTTAAATAGGTTAATTTTATAAACTTATAGGCATTTTTATGAATCATAATATGATCTTTGTAAGAAAATAGATTTTTAAAAATAGTATTATTTGTTTCAAAAATATGTTTGAAATGACATAAATCTGATGTAGGCAAGATATACCTTTCTTGGTCGATGTAGTCTATTTTTACCATTTTATCTATTTTCTATAATTTCAATAATAAATATTCGATCAAACTTTATAAATTTGTTTACCGTCTTCAAAATTCAACTTACATTTATTTTTTTTTACTTTTGTTGAATCAAACTTCAGTTATATTACTATCTTATTCATGAAAAAAATGATGATTGTGAGTTTCATTTTCAAATGGTGACCACATCACATGTTGTATGATTTTCAATTAAGGGTGTCCAAAATTCGACTCAATCCATTAACTCGTCAAAGATTAATGAAGTACAAGACAAAGATCAAACGAAAATAAGGGTTGAGTTTGAATTGACCCTCAATTTACACCAATGGTCTCAAATTTTTTTTAAAATATTGTTAGAATATTTCTTCCTCTATTTTTAATTGTTAGTATATGGTAGAATTTTTCTCTCACTCATAATGTTTTTAAAAACTCCTAAATATAAGTTTAAGTTAGTTAAATTAATGTGTATTTTATATTTTTAAATTAATGAATTCAAACACATATTTTTTTTTGAAAATATAAATTAATTAAATTAACGTGTATTTTATATTTTCGAATTAATGAATTCAAACACATATTCTTTTTTTTTAAAATATTGAAGGCGAGAAAAAAATTAATTTATGAAAGAGATTTATTGTAGAAGTCTCACACACATGTCCCAATTAGTGGTCCAATGGAAGTCCAATAACATGGTGGCTCTCTTAACTGTTAACCACCATTGTCCTCCACTTCGCTCTCCTCAGGGCATCACTTTGGTGGAACAGTGGTCCTACTCATATCTTGTCTAATTAATATTTATAACAATCAATTTAATATATAACGAATTCATTCATATATGACCTCAAAATAAAAAATAATGTTATATAATTATATCCATCATATATTCATATCCACACACAGGCATACGCATGCGCAACATCGACAGAAACATTGTTGCAGCTGTAAGTATTTTGGAAAGTTACATTTCTATGACCCCAGGTTTTCAGGCAGTAGTGCTGTACGATAAATCGCACAAACTATATCATGCAATCACCCAAAAGGTACACATGCTCACATCATCTATCGTCACAACAAATCAAAAAAATTAATTACATATTATTACGTACATTTCACGCGAGTCTTCTCAATAAATATGTTTTTTATTTTTTTTTAAAACAAAAATAAAGTACAAATGTTTATATGATTAGTTTCATTTATCCACTATTTGACAGTGTCAAT
The DNA here is from genome assembly GCA_037974875.1 of Cicer bijugum. Taxonomy (NCBI): domain Eukaryota; kingdom Viridiplantae; phylum Streptophyta; class Magnoliopsida; order Fabales; family Fabaceae; genus Cicer; species Cicer bijugum. The sequence continues at coordinate 963,933 of JBBPBT010000623.1, forward strand.
TAATCAAATATTGCTTAATATTTTTTTAAAATTAGTTATTCGAAATTTAAAAAATAACATATAGTTTACATAAATGGTGAATTCTAACATGATATAAAAATTTAAAATCTATTAAACCACATATTATCAAGTAACGTTCAAATATTCAATTTTAAACGTGTGGTGTGTCAAGAGTTCCTCGTAAGAAACCATCACCGTACTTCTCGGTATTATCCATCATCTGAATTTGCAACACCTTCCAAAACCAAATATGATGCTGCAAATTAATGCATGCAATATAAAATTATAATCATGTTCTAAAATAGAAAAGATAAAGAAAAATGATTATTGAAAAATGATGACCTTATTTTCTTGAGAATAGAGATGTAATTAAAATCTACTTGAAAAACTAAAACATAAAGCACGCATGATAGAGAAGATGGTTAAAGAAGTAGATACATATTAATTCGAAGCTTCCCAATATTTAAAATAAAAACTACATAAATTGAAACAATCTATTAATGTATATCAATAATAAGTCCTAGAATAAAACTGCTGCCATTAATCTTATCTTCTATATAAATTTAACTAAAATTAACTAAAATTAATAAAATTTAAATATATATATATATATTTATTTATTAATATTTTAATAATAAATAATCTTGATTAACATCTCTAATATGACTACAAATGTCAAATTTGCTGAGGTAAAAACCTTAATTAGGGTATAGATTATGTTAATAAAAAAAATAAAAGTAAATTGTATTTTAGAGCGGAAGAGGAATATTATTAATTATTTATAAGGAGATGGATCCAGGTCATACAATCACTCATTGAGAGAATTTGTTGTAGTCCTTTTGAGTTGGACTAGGTTATATTTACTCTTGATCTAACGATTATGATCTTTCAAGTGCATTGAATGTATACTACTTTGACCGCACTCAATTAAAAATTGTATACTATATGAAATGTATACTACTTTGTACATTCATACCCACCTACTTTATATTTTTTTTATAGAAAAAAATAGTAAATTCTACCAAAAATAGATATAATTATGTGATAAATGTAATATGATAAAAAAATGAAATAAAAAAATGTTAAAAAATAGATTTAAATATATTTTCAATTCCTAAAATTATAACCATTCAAGTATCTTATAAGAGTCTAGTGTCAAACCAAATTGAAAAACTCACGTCTAGCTAGCTCCTCTCTTATCACTAAAATGGAGAAAACAAGAACCTTAGACCAAGTTGTTCTCAACCTTGACCAACAAGACAACCCTAAAGCACCTTCCACCATGGATACCGAAACTCATCACAACAACACCACCGAACCTCATCATGAAAATCCCAAGCACCTCTCAAATATAAAAACTCTAAACCGTCTAAACTTTTCAAAACCCAAATCAAGAATCCTTGAATACAACCATCCACCTCTCAACAAACTACATACCTCCGAAGAAGAAACTACTCAATTACCATCTTATATGGTCTCTTCCGACGAGGACGAAGACAACGACTATAGATGGAACGCCGAAGAAACCGATGAAGACGACGACGATGATCCAAAGTTACATAACAAAAAAAGAAAATTTAGGGTTAAATGGAGGCTAGTTTTTGAATGGATACTATTTTTAAACATATTGACATGTTTGGTTTGTTCTCTCATAATAAAAAACATAAAAAACATGCATTTATTAGGGTTAGTGATTTGGAGGTGGTGTTTAATGGCAATGGTAACATTTAGTGGACGTTTATTTTCAGGTTGGTTAGTTAGTTTCACCGTTTTAATCATCGAAAGAAATTTCATGCTAAGAGAAAAAGTTTTATATTTTATCTACGGTTTAAGAAATAGTATACGTAATTGTTTATGGTTAGGTCTTGTTTTACTCTCTTATTGGAGTGTTGTTTTTGATGATTTCCAAAAGAAAAACCACAAGTTCCTTAACAAAGTGTTTCAAGCACTTGTTGCGGTTTTAGTTGGTGCAACTATTTGGTTAGTAAAAATTGTTTTGGTCAAAATGTTGGCTTCTTCATTTCATGTGACAACATATTTTGATAGAATGAAAGAGAGTGTTTTTCATCATTATGTTTTGGATGCATTGTCGGGACCAGCAATGGAAGATTATGAAGAGATATTGAATGAACATATTTTAAAGGGTTCAAAATCGATGCCGGTGGCCGGAACGGCGAGGTGGAAGAAGAAGATGAAGAATGTGAAGAGATTTGGTTCAAGGAGGATTGATATGGAGAAATTGAAGAAACTTAGTATGGAGAGTAGTGTTTCGGCTTGGAGTGTTAAAAGGCTTGTTAATTATGTTAGGTATTCGGGTTTATCAACTATTTCTAGAACGGTTAATGATTTTGGTAATGGTGAGAATGAGATTAGTAGTGAATGGGAAGCAAGAAGTTGTGCTCAAAGGATTTTCAACAATGTTGCTAAACCGGGTGCCAAGTAAGTCTTTAGTTACTACAAAATGTTCAATATTAGTTTCTAATTTTGTTTATAATTATAGATTAAATTCATTTTTTTTATCTAATTTCTATAGATAATTCAACTTTTCTAATAGTATATCGCATTCCTTTTTCATGGCAAAATATATTAATAGAAAATAGAGTATTAAGAGCATCTCCAACGGTGAATTTAATATGAGTTCTTTAGATGGGGTCCACTGTGCTACAGGAACTCATTCTTTTTTTACTCCATGAACTCCATTTAAATAGATTCTATTATGCCACATCACTCTAAATCAATTCATTTTTTGTGTACGGTTTAACTTTTAAAAAACCATATTATATCCCATAACTTTAATTTATATATTAATATTTTAATTATATTTAATTTTATTATAACTTAAAATATTAATTTAAATATTCTAATTAATATTATTATACATTATTTTAATTTAAAATTGAAATAAAATTTTAATTTTAAATTAAAATAAAATTAAACTTAAATTTTTATAACAATAATAAAAATTAAATGTTAAATACATGACATAAATAATTAAAAACGAAAAAATAAATAAAAAAGTACCTTTAATAAAAATTTTAATAAAATTATGTAACAAAAATTGTGAAGAAAAAGTATGAATAACAAATCTATTAATGTAATTAAAAGAATGGTATATTAACTAAAAAAAGCTAATGGTTACAAAATTATTATTATTTAATAAATAAAAAAAAAGTTAAAGGCTATAAATTAATAAAAAATGATAAATTTATTATTATTAATAAATTAATAAATATTAACTGCTATGAAACACCGTACATTCTTGACAGTACCGTGATGACACATTGACACAACTCCAACGGTGAACCCACAAAAAACTAAAAGTTAAGTAATTACATGCTGACGTACGAATTCATTTTACCTTCCGTTGGAGATGCTCTAAGAAATTCTTTAAATAATGTGATAAAAAAGCCTCAAAATAATTGATACTTTTAATTTTTAAAATGATATGAGTTATAAAAAAAGTATAGGTTATAACTTTTTTTATCTTCCACTTTAACTCTATGCTTTAATTAATATTATGTGTTTCACTTTCAATTCAATATTTTTTATTTATGATAATAATAAATATTTAAAGATAATTTATTAAAATTACGATATTTTATTTTTTAATTTGAAAGAAATTGTCAAATATATGTCAATTATTATAGTACATAGTGATTATGAATAAATATGAGAGATGGATGAATAGATAAGATACTAACTTATTAAGTGTTCAACTCACTTATATAATTACTCTCTCTCAACCCAATTAATATGATGATCTCCTAACTTGCCTCATGATCGACCCAACAATTACTTACTACCAATGAATCTATGCAAAAACAATTAATTGTTTCATGTTTATTTGCTCCAATTGAATGGTTAATTGAAAGCTAAAAAGTTATAATTTTAACTTATATCCTTTGCTAGTGGATTGAGCAAGGCAACATTAATTAATGTATCCTTTTACTATCAATAGTAAAAAACGGTTACTATATTCTGGTCGATGCACCATATATTGTGGAGTGATTATGATGATCACTTATACTTGTAATGATGTAATCCACTGCGAATTTGGATTTTGGACCACAGTTCCACACCTAGACAATATATATATATATATATATATATATATCAATGTCATAAGCTCATAGCTATATATTATATGCTTCAATATATTTGAATAACTACTCACCTATATCATTCTCTTTATTGAATCTATTAGTTTCTTTGGGGTCATTTTAGGGTTAAATATGTTTAATAGTTTATTTCTTTAGTCTATATAAATATATTAGTTTTTTGCTTTTTACTCTTTTTTTTAATCATGCAAAATTTATCATATTAAAATTTGTTTTTTAATATATATATATATATATATATTAATTTCTAAAAATAAATATTAAAGTAAAAATTACATAGATCACTTTAAGTTTAAACAAATTTCATAGGGTCTAAAATAAAATACTAACAACAAAAACAAAAATAATACATTTACAAGAATTAAATACAATTACAGATATAAAAAAATATTTATATCTAATGCAATTAATAAATATTTAGATCGTTAAATTGAATTTGTATTAAAATTAAAATCTTACGTATATATAGAAAGACGAAAAAAAAAAATTGTATTGTGTTGTCCCATCGCATAATAAATTCGATATCCCATATAGTATACATAGTTTTGTGCTCAATTGGTCCACATTATATTGTGGCAATATTTTAGTGCTGAGTGGCTCTCACCAAATATCATAAATCATAACTTAGTCCAACAAAATTGAAACATATGATCTTTCTTTATATTACTTTTTACTTTTTTCATGAAGTTGGCCGAATCCAACCCTACCATCCAATTACTTCATCCTATGACCAAACTCGTGCATGTTATTATAGTGTCCCACTCCTTAGTAATTTATTTTGCACTAAAATTTCATAGGCCATTTTTGTGTATGGTCCCAACTCCAAGCATATTCAAATTCAATTCCTATGAATATGATGTGTTATATTGTCATTGATGTACGAGTTTGTCCTACGAGTTTTATTTATTTATAATAGTAATATATTCTTTAACACATGTTTCTTTAACATATGTTTTTTTTTATATATTTTATATTATTTAAAATTTACATGAATTACATCTAATTTATATGAAATCTATTTAAATTTTAACAAATCAAATATAATATATTAAAAAGTAAGTTAAGTACTCTTACCTTATTCTTATTATAATTGACACTTTAAGGTTCTACAGAAAGAAAATATTTACATATCTATAGTAGTTGTGGAGTCCAACTACTCGCAAAATTATCATATATCTAAATCAACATAATGATTGTACTTTTTACTAAAACAAAAAAAAAAAATTGAATAAAAAAAAATTTATCTCGTTAAATTATACATTGATCATATTCTCCCACAAACTCTCAAAATCTTACATTTCCCTTTCTATTTTAAAAAATTAAAAGATTTAAAAATTCAAGAAAACATAATCGAAACATATTTAGATTCCGATAAATTAAACGGAATCTACTATTTTTAGTCCAACAAATTCAATTGTTGAAAATTCAGCAAAGTCAAGTTTAACTTTGTCTGAATTTATTTCGGTGCCAAAAAATCAAATTTTGACTTTAATAAAATAATTGAAAAAAATTTTGAAATTTAATTTTTATTTATACCATGAATGGTGATTTGAGTAATTCATTAGATTTATGAGAATAGGAGTAGTATTGGGTCAGGCCAGAACTCCAAATAGATCTGGTTATGAGTTCAGGCCCACTATTTGGTACACTTTTGGGTTAAACTTTAAAGTAATTGTTCATCCAGTACCGAATTTGTTCATCTATTATTACAAGGTAGGTAACAAAATAATAATTGCGACCATATATTTACATAAAGTTTTTCAAAATAAAAAATTATTGAGAAAATGATATAAACTTATATTATTAATTTTTTTAATTAATTTATTGAAGGTATATTGAAGAGATGGATCTCATGAGATTTTTGAAGAGGGTTGAGATACATACCATATTTCCACTCTTTGAAGGTGCTCTTGAAACTGGCAAGATAAGCAGGTCTTCCTTTAGAAATTGGGTGGTAAGTTTTTCTTCTAAATTCCTTACATGTAAATAAAAACTACATTTTCAAGTTACTTGTTCCAAAATAAAATATATATTTATTAATACTTTCTCCCTTTCATAATAAATATTACTTAAATAAATAAAATTTGTTTCAAATTGATGTACTTTTAATTATTAATATAAATTGAATTTGTAATCAGATTCGAGCTTATTATGAACGAAAAGTTCTAGCACAATCATTGAATGATACGAAAACAGCAGTGCAACAACTTCACAAACTAGCAAGTGCTGTTGTGAGTGTAATAATAATAATTGTGACACTTTTGGTGATGGAAGTGGCCACACTAAAGATAATATTGTTCTGTATCACACAAACTGTTTTAATTGGAGTTGCATTCCAAGGCACTTGCAAAACTGTTTTGGAAGCCATCATCTTTGTCTTCATCATGCACCCTTTTGATATTGGAGACCGATGTGTCATTGATGGTGTTCAGGTCAATTTAAATTATTTGGATTCAAATTATCAATAAATTTTTTTATTCATTTACACATTGACTTACTTACATTTAGTGTACTTAATTAATTACAGATGATTGTGGAAGAAATGAATATATTGACAACAGTGTTTCTTAGATATGACAATGAGAAAATATACTATCCTAATGCAGTCTTGCTATCCAAGCCAATAAGCAATTTTTATAGAAGTCCAGAGATGTGTGATTCAATTGATTTCACCATCGATGTTTCAACTCCTATTGAGACTATCATTGCACTCAAGAAATCTATACAAATGTATGTTTTCTTTATCTATTCATAAAATCAATAATTATCTCCAAATCCTTTTTTAATAAATTAATTAACCATCAACATTCATGATATACTTAAGGTACATTGAGAGCAAGCCAAAGTACTGGAATCCAAAGCACAGTGTGATGGCAAAACAAATAGATAATGTGCACACATTAAAGCTATGTTTATGTGTTCAACATACCATTAACCATCAAAACTATGGTGAACGAAGCACTAGGATCTCAGAACTCCTATTGGAATTGAAAAAGATATTTGAAGTCCATGGTATCAAGTACCATCTTCTTCCTCAGGAAATTCATCTCACTCAAATGAATGTTGGAAATGGGAAAGTTCTCTTTTAATCATCAAACAAACTTAGGTGCACTTTAATTTGTAAAAATATTTTTTATTTTTATTTTTTAATTTGTGTTAATTTTATTCGTTAATAAGGAGATAAAAAACTTTTGAAGTGAACAATTATCTTTATTTTTAAAAATAATGAAAATGTCAAAAAACTATTTTTATTATTACTGAAAATACATCTTCGTTAACTAAAATTTTATATTATTTTTATGATAATTGTTTATTTTAAAAATCACACATCAGTGTAAAATTAACACACAATTTAAAAAATAAAAATAAAAAATATTTTCACAAAATAAGCTATTCGTTATTTTTAATTTATTTCCTTTTTCGTTTTTAGATCAATGAATTTCCATATTAATCATGGAATCAAAAACATTTAAATTATCTTGTTCAAACTTCATTTCTCATAAGCTTGGATTAATTTGCACTGAATTATGGTGGCATGCATTCGCTATTAATTTCTGAATTGGTTGGGTTGCTATTGTTTTATTGTGTGCGTGTGTGAGCCTTTATATAAATCTAGATTAAGTTAGATATGAATTAATAGATAGATTAATATTCAAAATTAAGTTATCTTCATTATTTTAATTTTTGAAATATAACGATTATATTAAATGAAAATTTAAGATTAAGTGGGAATACCCTCTCCCCTAAGTGCCTTATAGTCGATACGTTTGACTTAGATTTTAAATATTATATATATAATATCTCTATTTCATATTATCAGTCATATAAGATTTCTAAACAAATATTAAGAAAAATAATAAATTGGTTGATTGACATAGCAGTTTTACTAAATGAATCCTAGTTCACGATATAAATTAATGAATGAAACGCTAATAGCATCTTTAGTCAACGAGGACAAAACTGAATAAATATAAGTGATGATGGACCATATTAACAGATAGATATTAAGAATGTGTTTGATCTGCTGAAAAATAAAGGATCTTACAAAGAGAGCTGAAGTATTTGATAAAAGATAATAGTTTTAGGACAACATTTTGTCTTAGGTATGATAATAGGGCGGAGAAGAAATTTACATCTTTTACCTCCACGCTAGTTAGAAGAAACACACACTTATTTCCGTTTCTTGTCGGATGAAGTTTAAATCTTTATTTTCGTTTGTGACAAGGTTCATTTTCTTCGTTCGCACTCACACTCTTTCATATATATATATATATATATGGATGTAGGGTGGATATCAATATCCAAACTCAGTCCCACCTCGAGTTTTAATCTCATAGAAAATCCATAACCATACTCAATCAAAACAAATTTTCTCTATCCAAATCGAGACATATTTGAATAGGCACTCATTGAGCATATTTTGTTGCCTATCTTTATTTTATTTTAAACTCAAAAAAATATTTTCTTCCTCAACTCTTCTCTTATATCTTCTTTGATCTCTCTCTTTCTCTCCCATCACTCAATATCTACCTTTCTCTCTTATCTTCATGCCTCTCTCTCTCCCCTCATTTTCCCCTCCTCTCTCTCTCTCTTTTCTCTACTACTCTTATTTATAAATATTTACATTTTTAAATATTTAAATATATTCGTATTTCTTTTTTTTAGATCAAACACGTTTTAAATTTAATTTTTTTACTTTCTTTAAAACGATAATTAATTCTGAGTGGAAAGACTAACAATCATGACATTGAATTGTATGAAAAGTTATAGACATAAAATTTAAAACCTTTTGATTTAATGTTAGACTTGTAATATTTATTAAACGCATTAATTAGGACAATAACTAATGTAATTGAAATCTTAAATCACTAAAGAATGAAGTATTAAGTATTAGGATAGTGTATTGAATTAAGATATATTTTGCTAAAAGAAAATTCAAAGATTTTAAAAACTATGTAGGATTGTATAGACTTTTTGGTAGATTTTAAAAGATTTTTTTATGATCAGGATTTTATAACTACGATTTTAAGGGATTCATAACACAATTATTTTTTTTAAATTTGAAGGATTTACAAAATTATAAGTGTTCTTAAAGAAATTACAAATTTTAATTAAATTTTTATTTCAGTTGTTTTGGTGATAAGCATTTTAAGACTAAAAATAACAGTGGAGGTAAGTTCTTTCTCTTTTTTTTTTTAAAGTTTTGAGAAGTTTTGTGAATCCCAACGTTTTTACGGGTGAGAATAAACCAAAAATATTTATTTAATTATTTTTTTTCTTTGTTAAGACTTTATTCAGGAGTAATGAAGAGAGAAATTAAATAGATAGAGTGAAGAAGTGAATCTTAAAAAAATAATAAGAACAATTTTGTCAAATAAGCACTTAAATAATACAATTCGAGTGTACCATCTTCTTTCTCATTTCGAGGAAAAGGTGCGGGAGGAAAAGAAAACAACGAAGGGATCCGAATCGGACCTAAATGGGAATGATATGAAAAGTTTTTTTCAAAACCTAGTATTAAGGGCTTTACGACGATGTACGAGAGGAATGGAGAAAAACTCGTGATTGGTGAAGGGTAAGATATTTTTATTATATAGTTCAAGAAAGAGTGGTCTCATTTCCGTACATTAGCCATGGAAGATAAATCAAAGTCATTATCTGTGAAACATGAGTTTGTGATATAGCTACACCTAATTCCGAGAGAAGATAGGAAAAAGAGAGAGGACTACGCGAAACTGCCATTCTATGCTCAACCTTCTCACCACTAACAACTAAGACAGAAAAATAAAGGACTTGAACTTGTAATGATTCTTGTAATTGCCAATTCCCAGTCCTCTAGGTCCAATAGACTGAAAGCAAGGAACTTTACTCTAAGTTGGGGAAGTAATGAAGGGTAAATAACGTAGATAAGAAAAGGCGTCGTTAGCAGGCTAGACATATATTGAATGAGGAAAGAAAGATAAATGAGACTGGTATGCCAATTTCCATCTTGTTTTTGTCGGGGGTTTTGGCAGAATTTGTGATTTAAAGAGACAATAGGTTCTGTTAGGCTATTGTTGTGTATTATCAACGATTTCTATCGAATTTGGTAAAATGATGTCTTGAGTCGTTACATATCCAAGACCTTTGAAACAAATAGAAGTGTCTCGAGTTCCATACAAATTACTTCTCAATACAATTTCTTTCAAATTCATTAAAATTTCATGTATTGATTCTTGAATACCTACAATGGTAGAATATTCATGTGGTATTTTCTCATATTTTGCACGCGTGATACATGTTTCCTCTATTTCTCCGAGCATAATTATTCGCATTTGCAATACCTAATGTATCTGTTTGGCCTTTCATAAATGGAAACAAAATAAAACATTCATTATAAAGACACTTATTGTCTTTCCTTAATTCAATCCCAACCTTAATAATAGGAAAATATCTAAAACCCACGTATATCAAGAAATAGAGGGAATAATAAAATAAAATGATGAATCAACTACCCCAACTATACAAAACATTGGAATTAAAAATCACTCATTGGATAATTTGGAACTCAATAACAAGTTCATCTTCATCACCACCGGAAACTCACTTGAGCACTGATTTCCGGCATATCAATAAAATAATTGTTGTGGTGAGAGGTAAGGTTTGAAATGATTTTTTAAAAAACCCACTTCAAAATAAATGGTTCACCCTTGAACAACCACATATGTAAAGTTGTTTTGAAGAGTGAAAATTACATAATGGATTTTTGGCCATTTTCATTTTTTGGAAATTAAAATACAAAAAATGACTTAATTTTTGTTTCAAGAATTGGATTTTTTTTGAAAACGTTTTTATTTGAAAATGTTTTTTCACATGACCAATTAAACAAAATTTTACTAATATTTTCAATTTTTTATAAATAACAAATAATTTATATTTATATATATTTAAATAACATCAAATCGAATAATAAATTTAATAACATAATATTTGAACCAAAGCATAAATCAACTATCAGTATGAATTGTGGTCATAAACATGACGAACCCAGTCTTTCACCACATGCAATTTGATCGAGAAAAGTCATAATACATTCCTTTGTTTATTAAGATTGTTTTTTTTTTTTTTGTCAAGAAAGACTATGAAGTGTTTCTCAAGAGTCTCTGAATTAATTTTGACGTAGTTGTTACTATTATGTTTAACACTAGTACTTCATCTCATTTGTGGGAGAAACATTGTTGAATGTTTGCTATGTTTTATATACAGTTTTTAAATTTAAAAATAAAACATCTCCTTATAAGAGTGTAAAGAAAAGACAACTGAATTTATCTTAGTTTTGAACTTGGGGCTTTTACATTTATCTATTTTATGTCATTTTTCTTTATATTTAGCTTTGATTTGATGTAGATAATTAAGAGAAAAAAAAAGACCTTTACAACAACATTTTATCTATTAATGACTTTGAAGCGATTCAAGAATCTTTGAGGAAGATTGATGTGCAACAAATGTGGAGGTAAAAATAGATTTTCTTCCGTCACCAATTTTTTAAAAGCACTAGAAATATGAATAATGATTTAGGTATTCTTATTTGAAAAAAATTGTCATAATATTTCTAAAAAATAAATATTTTTAAATAATATTTGGAATCAAAATTTGAGACGTTGCATTTATATATTTATATATTGTTGATGTATGTATGATTAATAAACATTGCATGTGAGTGGTGTTCAATTCAAAAATTGATTAATTAGTTTTTATCTTAAAATTAGAAGGGATCCTATTTGTTATACTCCAATAGAATTTTAAGATTTTTTATTTTTGGGATGTTTATCTATTTCCCGCATGTGTATTTTTTACCCATTCATGACTCGAATTTGTAGGGGTTTGTCATTTTTTAATGGAATATTTTCACTTACAAGAAAAAAATATTGTTATTTTTGTGTGATTTAATTTTAAATAGATTATGGCCCGCGCACTGCGCGGATATTAATTAATTTTATAAGTTTTGTAAGTAATATTTTATGTATTATAAATATAATTATCTTATAATATTATTTTATTGATTTGTAATAATTGAATATGATTAACAAAATTAAAATGATAGAAAATTATGTTTATCACAATCATCTAATTTAATTTTTAAAATATTTTTTAAAATTAATATGATAAAATTTAACTGTAATTGTTAATTTATTTTTCAACATATAATGGTACTTGTATTTATTTGATGAAATAAAATGTAAAATACAAACCCAAAAATAAGATGTAAAAATTTAAAAATATGATTGACTATTTAATATTAATTTTTTATTTAATATTGTCAAATAATTTTATAAGTAATATTTTATATATTATAAATATAGTTATCTTATAATCTTACTTTATTGATTTGTAATAATTTAATATGATTAGGAAAAT
>JBBPBT010000623.1:985049-1015270 GCA_037974875.1 Cicer bijugum
CAACCCTTCAAAACCACATAAGTTCATCAAGTATTAGTTTATGGTGGAAATACTTAGATGTACTAAAAAGAATTGTAAGTATGAAATTCATTTTATTGCAAAAGAGAATTTCATATCAAACTTACCCTAAAATTTCTTTGATTATTGAAAGTTTGTAAAACAAATTTAAACAACTGATCATCCCAAAAGAGTACTGCAAATTAAGAAATTATCATTCATTGTTAGCCATTAACCATAATCGACATAAACTGGAAAAAAAAAATACTTAAAAGTGAAAAGATGGTTCTTACCGATATCCACAAAAAATGTTAGTTGAAAGGCATATTCTGCAACAAAAAAAGTATCAATTAGCTAAAAGCATTAATAACTTAAAAATTGAAAATACCACATAAATATTTTAGTCTCATTAATACAAATATTGAACCGATAATGTCAATTGAGGATTACAGAAAATAGCAGTTTATTTAAATCGTACTATGTTGCAGTACTATACCATCACTATGCCCACTATTTGACAACACTTTGTACTAAATAAAGTATTGTGAAACAATTGTGATATGTTCAAATTTCACTACGCTATAGTACTGCTATTTGACACCACATGATTGAACTAGAAAACGTTTCCTACTTGTTTAATTCTACATCCATCAAAATATCTTAAATAATATAAAATGAATTAAAAAATTTGTATGCTCGAGTCACCAAAAGATTTATTTACACTATATTTAACAAATTGTTTACTTGAAATAAGACAAAATGGATTAGAAGAAGTAATTGAGGCCGACCAAACCAAAAATAGTTGTAGCCTTCAGCAAAAGGGATTCCTCCTTGAAAAACAAAATGTCTACATGTGATTTCTATAGCCAATTTTTTGAAGTTTTGTTCCTATAGCCAAAGTTATGTACAACAAATTAAATCATTAATGTGGTGGTATTCTCAACCATGGTTATCAATATCTTGCGATACATGCGATACATGCGACTCGTAGCTCGATTACAAAAAAAATTGAACTCAATCCATATAAATCTTTAGAGAGTATTTATATTGGACACAAATTTCATCTTGAATCCCAATTCGTTAATTTATGAATAACGATTCATTATAATGAATCACTACCTAAACTTAGTACAGACTATCCGCCTATTTTTGTCCAAAAAGTTGCATGTTGTTTAACAAATGATGTTTCACGTGTAAACTAGAATCTTGAAGGATCTGCATGATAAAGGTAGAAGCACTTGAAAATAAATGTGGTTTACTTAATCTAAAGAACAGGTAGTTTGCATAATCAAAGAAGAAAAATAGTTAAATACATCATTGATTGGACAGCATACCATCCACGAACTCGTATCTATAAGACGATGCCTCTGCCTCCCATGCCTTCCATCCTCGTATCTACATAAAAGGAATCCGCAATCAGCAACAAGTTATTAACTCAATCTACGTTAAAGTTGCACTGGAAACTGAAAGCGACAACTATTTTTTTCAAATGTGACAAATAACTTAAGTAATCGATCAAAATTAAAAGAAAGGCACGCAAACCTTTAGTCTCCCAAGAAACATTATGATAGCACTGTATATCACATGAAAGACCGCTAAGAAGAATAGGAGGATATGTAGCTGGTGCAATGCATTAGCAGATACAAGGGGAATATGTCCCTATAACAAACAACAATTAGATTTATAATTTCATAAATAAAGGCAAAGTTTGCATATAAAGAGCAGTAAAGATAAAAAGGAACATTTGAGAAATTTACCCCCTTGCATGAGTAACCTGTAGCAGCCTCCGATAAAAATCTATTTTTATAATACTTCATTTTATATGGATTGTAACATGGCAACATTATGTTCGCCATATTGACAGGAATGCATATTTTAATCATATAACTCTGCCCAAAAGTCAAAAGGAGTGAAATAAAACCTAAAATCCTCAACTCTGCAAAAAAAAAAAAAAAGAAATTAGTTAACATTGATTAGAGAAAAATTGAACTCGATCCATATAAATCTTTAGAGAGTATTTATATTTGACACAAATTTCATCTTGAATCCCAATTCGTTAATTTATGAATAACGATTCATTATAATAAATCACTGCCTAAACTTAGTACGGACCATCCACTATTTTTTGTTATTTCATTTTACTTGAATTATTTTGATATTAGTAGGTGATGTATTAGCATATAGGTTTCTTATGAAACTTTTTTATTTAAAAAATATAATTGCTAGTGTAAGTGACAGACTCATAATAAGATTCAATTCATGATTCCAAAAATAGGTATTCCAATTTGCAATTTAAATCTCGATTTAATAACGATATGATCTCAACCAATTACCAAATTTTATACAGAGAACATAATGCTTACATCAACCCCAAAACATAGCATACCATCTTGAAAAAATAATTAGGATTAACCAATTTGGTATTCAACTGCAGAAAAGTAAGTTCAGTAGTATTCAATTTGCTTACCATCAACATTTAGGAGGATGAGAAGAACAAATTAAGCCACGTGAACAAGACTGCCAATAACACAATACACATAGTAAGCATCTAATTCAAACCAACTAGCTATCACCAAAAAAAACCATACATAATTATAAATAATGGTTTAAATGTGCAGTGTAAAAATGTTACCTGACTCCCATAACTAATTTGAAGTCATCCTCTGACGATTTCTTGATATATTTTTAGTAGTTGAATTTACTCTTCATCCTCCAACGATTCTCCAACGATTTCTTGATATATTTTTGGTAGTTGAATTTACTCTTCGGTGAAAGGTGGACCTACACATGATGAGTTGAGTTGTCAAGAAAGGAAGACGAATCCAACATTTTAAAAGGCGTCTTATGGAGTATGACTCACGGTAATAAATACTTTACGAAGAGTCAGGTACTCAACCTTATCCATCCACATGTCGGAAATAGCAACTCTGAAATTTAAAAAAAAAAAAAAAAACGTTAAATTGTTTATCTTGAAGGAGCATGACATTTTTAAAGCTATGAACTTGCAGGAATTCTGTTGATAATAGTATTGAAAAAACAAGAAGAGTTGTTGTCTATCGCAAATACAAAAATAAAGGCTAAGTCAAATTGCATTACACAAGAGTGCTACATTTCTGCTGTAGCTGTTGTTTGTTAGACAACACTTCGTACTAAATAGCATATCACAAAAGAAAACCCTTGGTTCTCCTACCACACTTGCCAATTTTTTTGAGATATACCTCAAATAGTAAGACTAAAGTGTCTCGTCTTTTTCTTTTAACAAATTTTACATGCATTGATGGTTCCAATCTAAACTCATGTCTCTAACTTGTTGATCAAATCAAAATCAAATCATTCACCTCAAGCAAATGGAAATGAAAACATAACATATCAGAAAAGTTGGTCTTACCGTATAGAACAAGATTGGAGTTTTTGTCCAAAAAGTTGTATGTTGTCTAACAAATGATGTTTCACGTGTAAACTGGAATTTTGAAGGATCTGCATGATAAAGGTAGAAGCACTTGAAAATAAATGTGGTTTACTTAAAATATAAAAAACCGGTAGTTTTCATAATCAAAGAAGAAAAATAGTTAAATACATCATTGATTGGACAGCATACCATTGGCGAACTCGTATCTATAAGACGATGCCTCTGCCTCCCATGCCTTCCATCCTCGTATCTACATAAAAGGAATCCTCAATCAGCAACAAATTATTAGGAAAAATACAAAACTTTTTACGAAATATTACATTTAAAGTCAATGATAATGAGTCATAAAAATCTTACAAAATCAGAGTTAATCACCAAGTATAAAACAGAGGAAAAAAAACCTGTAATAACTCTTCTCGCACTGAAAAAATAGATAGATAGACTTTTTGACTTTGCAAAGTCACTCATCTTCATACGTTGTGAAAACAAAATGTCACTCATCTTCATATGTTATGAGTCATAAAAATCTTACAAAATGTCACTACCTAAACTTAGGCTCCATCCTCTGCAGCAACAAGTTATCATTATACACAAATCGAGGAGATTTGACAGGAAGTATGTAAAGAAAAACCTAGAACATTCGGTTTGATTTTATGCACATAAAGAACATGCACAAATGAGAAACAATTGTGCTTCAATATCTATTTAGCAAAGTGTTAAAATTGCCCTTCAAAATTTAGTTCTTCAGACTTTATTTATAAGCTCAATTGTAAAATTACTTATTTCAAATTTCAAAATATCTTTTCCTCTTTTCAAAATTAAAAAAAAAAAAAACTTATTTTAAATTTCAAAAGAAAACATAAGACCCAAATGAGAAATTTGTTAGAAACTCCGTAAAAGATCCATTAGATAATAAACTTTCAGAAATCAAAATCGGAACAAAAACAAAACTTGATCGGATTCAAAATATCAGAAATAATAAAACTGAAAACAAAATCAAAAACCCTAAAAGACTCATTATTCAATAAACCCTAACCTTTTTGTTCTTGCTTACAGTGATGACGACCTTCAAACCCAGAAATAATGGCACGCTCAATAGATTCAGTACCTTAACATAGATGAAAAAAATGAAGTTATATAATCAAAACCAGGTCGTAAGAGAAATGAAAAATCTAACAAAAAAAACTTATTGTGCTTTTAACAAGAAAACATGTGTTACAAAACAAGGAAAAGAAAAAGAACTCAGATCATGTTGCATGTACATATGCGCGTTTGCGAAGCATCTTTTCCCATTTACAGTTGATGAAAAGAAAAAGAAAACAAGAAAGGAAGGTATTAGCGTGGACGGTACCGGTGGCTAAGTTTTTGTTTAATTAAAAACAGAAATGATGGAGATGTATTGAGGCTTTGCGCAGAAAGAACGGTGGTTGTGGTGGTGGTTGTGGTGGTGGTGGCGGCGGCTAACAAAAACGATGAAGGTGGTTGCTAACAAAACGACGGAGGTGGTGGTGGTTTCTTGTGAAATATTGAGTGTGCAGTGAGGAGATGAGTTACGAGTGAGAGTGATGAGAGGAGAATTTTAGAGTTTTTTTGTGAATGAGATGACTTAGGAAGTAAGAATCGGATAATGTATTTATTGGATTTGGAGAAAACCTTTCAATTTTTTTGTTGGAGAACAGAACAGCTTAGTATTTTAAAATTTTAATAAACCCGTTTTCTTTGATATACAGATCTGTTCTAAGCGTTTTTGCCCGTTGTACGTCTTCTTTGCAATTCTTGAAAAGGTGTTTTGTTTTTTACATGGTTACTTTGTTTTTTTACTCTAAAAGGTTTTATTATGATGAAACTTAGTTGTTAAGAAAGAAATAGGAGAAAATAGACCTTATGCATTGGGTAGGTCTATAAACTTTCCATTTTGTATTAATTATCCTCTAATGTTGACGGTTGTTTTTTTTGTTGAGAAAAGTAAGAAGGGAATTGATTGATAAGCAATTGTCTTCCATTATTTATTCAAGAATGGACATTTTTAACAAAATGTTAAAATTCTTCTTCTAAATCTAATTCTTTTGATTTTAATCATGAGTTCAAGAGGAAAATTACTTATTTCAAATTTTAAAATATTTTTTTCTCTTTTCACTCATTTCAAATTTTATTTTATGTTTTTTTTATCTATTTCAAATTTTAATTATTTACTCTTAATTATAAATAGAAAAACTAACGTTATAACGTCTATTGATTAGACGGTGAGTCAAAACTACTACCTTATAATGTCCCTTCGTGGGTCAGGCCTTTCAAAATAAACTATTTTCTTTTATTTTAACATTTCACAATAATAATAAGACAAATAAAGGCGATTAGCAGAGTCAAATTTCCAATACTTAGCATAAAAAAATAGTCTTAATAAATTAGTTAATATTAAAAAATTTCAAAAAGAAGTATTATACTTACTATTAAATAAAAGATTATATAATTTAAAATATGTATTACAATCCAATGTGGAGTTTAGCTTTGGCATTTTCAACATGATAATATAATTAAGTCATGGCCTCCATAAGTTATTATCGAACTAAGGTAAGATGGTTATATTTTTTTTTATCTTTATATATAACTCATATCCTCATCAATTTTTGAATTGAGTTGGGTAATTAATAGGTCAATTTTAGTCTTTTAATTTGGTTGAATTAGTAAAAAGTTAACTGAAGTCAAAAAAACAAATAACATAATTTCTTTTAATCCATCTTGTCAACAACCCCGTGATCACCCCAGTTTTTATTCGATGGAATTACTCAATTAATTAAAAAAATAGTAACATAAATGCATTGACCAACGTTTAACTAAACCCTGGTTTTCAAAAGTTGCATTTCATAATTAATTCATATCGACGTTTTATTTCAAAAGTTAATATTATTCTAGATAGGTTTGCAAGTATTCAAAAAATTAACCCATTAATATCTAGCCAAAGACAAAGAGTATTTCCTTTTCGTTTGTTTTTGGTTTGTTGTTCATCTAGTGTGGTATGTAACCGGAAGTATCCAAAGATTGATAATAGTTTTGACCCTTAAAATCCAGATTTTTGAAGATATTCCTTCTCTTTAGGATGGAGGATAAGAAAAATTAAGTGATGATGCTTACGAAAAACTACTTAACTTTAAGGAGAAATAAAATTATATCTTTATATACATAAATTTATTAAATAATTAAGACTCGAATTCTTACTATTTGAGTGATGAAAAGAGTCATAAATTAAATGTTTTTTTTCCTTTTTTTACCTCTTGAATTATAAACTTTTAATTAACGACTCTTCAATTATCTAGACGGTAAATTATATCGTAATTAACTCTTACATATTTGAATTCAAGATAGAATATTCAATATAAATATCTGACAGTTGAGTTAGAACTTAAGAACGAATTGAATAAATATTTTATACAGGTTAAAATTATATAAATAATTTATTGGGGCTAAATATATTTAACCATTGATTTTATATAACATATTTTTGCAAAATATTGGAGCTATTTTAAAATTTGACAACAGTGTGACAAAAAATCAATCCAATATACCATTATATTAGTTTATTGTTATATTTTTCTTAAATTAATTTAAATGCAATCAAGTTTGTTTTATCATTTTTGTTGTCTCATTAATTATTATTGTAGTGGTTGTTAGGACAAAACTTAGATACAATATTATACCTCCTCTTAGTAACGTTCTCCGATCAAAATATATTATGATTATTATTTTGGTCATGTCGTCTATTAAATATGTTGGTGTATGTGACTTCTGATTTTCTGAAGAATTAAACAGAATGATATCTAATCTAATATGAATGCACAGCGGATTAATAAATTCAGTTTTTATTTCACACCAAATTGAATACGGTCCCTAATTTACAATTCTAATGAATGTCAAAACTATATGGATCATGGTAACTATGGAGAGATGCATTTGACAAGATTGATTGTTATGGATACTGATTTACATGCAATTATTATTAAGACAATTAATCAATATCCGAAACAAAATAATTGCTGAAATGTAAACAAGATAAGGGAAAGAGAAAAGGTGTACGCAGAATTTTATATTGGTTCAGCCGTCTCGTGACGACCTACGTCCAGTCCCAAGATCCAACAAGATCTCAGCCTATCCAATAGAACTTCTTAGATTCAGTTTACAGATTTTCACAGTGTGCCTCGCACCAATCTTAAACTAATCTCCTAGTTCTATTTTTTCCCTTCCCTGAATTCCCAAGTTTAAGTCCCATAAACTTGACCAAGAATTCAGTCAAGCGTCTTCTTGTTGACAGCCCTCAACCCCGAAGAACGCCACTAGTCGCAGCTGGATTTTCGCAGAGTAATTTGTTACAAAAGAGTATTACAGAATTTGAAACATATCAAATATACAAATTTCTTGATCTTGCTTCTTCTCAAAGTAATCTTTCTCAAATCGGTCTTTTCCAATCCTCAATGATCACAAGTTGTTTGTCCATGATTGAAAAAGGATGTTCAATTGATATTGGTTGAGAAAGAGTTATCTCATGTGTTGTAGCTTTGAAAAAGAATTATCAAAGTTATTATGTTGGTTATTGTATATTGTGACATTATGAGAAGAAGAGTATGAAAGCAGTTTATATAGTTTCAGGAAAAAACAACATATGAATCGATTTGGCCAATCAATTCATTAAAGTTATAAAGCACAATAATCGATTGATACAATCGATTTCGCGAATCTTGTTTTTCTTGAATCTTGAAACTGCACAACATAATCGATTTAACTAATCGATTCTTTTAACTGAGTTCTTCAGACTTGGATGAATGTTCTTAATTGAATCGATGTTCATAATCGACTTGGCGTGTTTTGTTCCAACAACGAGATCAAAACAATCGATGTATTTGATCGATTCAACCAATTCAGTCATCTCTGTTTCTAAAACATTTTATACCAATCGCTTTAGTCAATCGATTACACTGGTTCCAGGGACACAGTGATTTTCAACAATCGACTTGCCTAACCGATTGAAATATTAAGTCTGAAGCTCATTACAACCAGTTGGTTCAGTCAATCGATTTACCACGTCAATTGATGCCAACTTTAATAAAACAGAAGTAAGTAAGTAGATTGAGCTAATCAACTATGGATGTTCCAGACCAAGGTCATTTTGAAATATATCTTGGTAAGTCGATTTGCCTAATTGCTTTATTAGCATTGGTTTGGTTCTGGAACACTCACATTCGATTTGGTCAATCGATGTAGACAAGACATAACAAAAAAATGATTGAATAATCGATTTTCCAAACCGACTAGTTTGCAAGGTGAGCTACTGACTTGCGCATTTAAATTTTAATAAGTGTTCAAGTCGATTTGTCTAATCGATGTAAACCATCAGTTCAGTCTTGGTGATTTAACCAATTGATCTGCTTAATCGATTTGTGGCAAATTAGCTCTCTGACTTGCACATTTTATTTTCTAATAAATGTACCAATCGATTTGCCTGATCGATTGATAGCCTGTTTGATTTTTCATAGCATGTGCAAATCGATTTCGCCCATCGATTGATTAATCCCAGACTTAATAAAATCATCCAACCCTTTTACAGAATCGATTTTACTAATCGATTAGCTTATGGATCTTCAAGGTTTTGTTGATTTCTTGAGTTCTAAGCAATGGTTTCAAGTTTGTAGGATTGAATGGATGCTCCTGAAATTTTCTCAATTCACACTGTTAGATTTATTTAAAAATGTATGTTTGTCAATAACTTCAAAAACGAGTGAACATATGTCAAACAATTATCCATATGTCTAACAATCTCCCCCTTTTTTATTTAAGTGACAAACATGCAATTTTTAACTTGAGAAACATTTCAAGGGCATTTTAAGGGAATATACTGAAATAAAAACAGTCTTGTAAACTTTGTAAAGCTCCCCCTGAATGTGTGTATCCAAGCAAATTGTAGAAACAATATATAACAATATATAGGATAACCATTGTTAGTACAAGTCAAGTTATAAAATTCAAGTTATAAAATTTCTCTCCCCCTTTGTTAGTTAAGTCAAAAAGAAGAGGAGGAAAAGGAATCACAATTTTGCTCCCCCTGAGATGGTAGCAAAAAAAACTGAAAAAACTTGAACAGATTAGTAACAAGTGCAGGAAATTCATTATGATTATAACCTTAAAAAAAACTTGTATCAGTGCTATAAACAGAATCAAAACAGATTATGGCACGCATTGGAAGTCATAAAGATGAAATGAAATGAAATGCAGCAACAATTAACACAAGCAATAAACTTCAAACACTATTATATTCATTGATCAAAAGAGATTACAACCAACATAAAACAAAATTACACAGAAAAGCAAAACAGAAAATCAAACAACTAGGAAAAACTAAAGTCCTAAACATCTATGGTTGGCTGATCCTCATTATTAACAGGGGATGAGGCTGAGACCGCTGTATTACCCTCAGCAGGTGTCTCCTCAACATGAGTCACAACAACCTCTACAAGAGTAGGAGTTTGCTCTTCAGCTGCTTGCCTTCCGATTTCAGCAACATCGCTGAAGGACAACTTAATGCCCATATGTTCCTGAATAGCTGTTATATCCTGCGCCATCTGATTCTGGTCGGCTTGGATCTTCTGGATTGCAGCATCCATTCGTGCATTCAGGGCCTCCATTTTGGCGGTGTGAGCCGCTTGAGCTGCCATAAACTCAAGGAGTTTGGAGAGCATCTCATACCCAGCTGAAACAGACTCAGCAGCAGGTGGTTCAACACTTTGCTGGGTTGGTTCAACAGTAGCTTGAGGTCGGCTCCAAATACCATTCAGTTTACGTAGCTGCATTTGGTTCACTATGGATTCACCAAATGTCAGAATGGTTTTGGACAATTCTTCACCCTTTAGAGAAACCTTGAAGTGGGTGAAAATCTTAGTGATTAGCTGTGGATACGGAAGCACCAACTTGCCTTGTGCTGCTTCCTGCATGTGGCGAAGTACAATCTATGCCCAGCTCATCTTGAGCTCCTTGCACAGACCCCACAGTAATACTATATCCAACCGTTGGACAACTGCATGATTGCCGGAGCATGGGACTAGCATCCGGGTGAGTGCATACATCAGCATACGATGCTGAACCTTCATCTGGTCGATAGGAAGTGAAACTGATTCCACAAAACCTTCAACCATCAGGTCCTGCACGGCTGTTTGCCTCTCCAGAGACTCTTCCCAGCCGTCATCAGTAGTGTCAGCTTCGGTGCTGCCGTCGACAGAGTTTCCATGGTACGGAAGTCCCGACAGGTTCGAGAATTCCTCGTAAGTCATGGAAATTTTCTTGCCCTTCACCGTTGCTTTGAAACCAGAATCCGTCATTTTGATCGTGGAGTAAAATGCACGAATCAGGTTTGGATAAGCGTCAAGTGAACAGGATAGAAAATCTTCCAAACCATGAAATCTGAGATGATTTTGAAAAGTAAAACCATCGCTGTCGAAGTACTAGAAATCCAGAACTCTTGCTTCATGTATTTTGCGTTTGATGAAAGCTAGAGGAAGCTTGAATTCCTCAGTTGACTTGCTTTGAGGGGCAGTAGCCTTTGGCGTCGGTGTTGATTTATTCTGGGGTGTTGTCTTCTTTTGTGGAGTTGAAGAAACATCCTTCTTCTTTTTCTTCTTCTGGGTTATCTCTTTCATTGCATCAGCCAGCAACTTCTCAGTTGGAGGGTCCTTCCTTTTCTTTGATTTTCCTTGGTCTATTGCAACACTTTTTCCTTTATCTTGCGTTGCAATCTTATGTGTAGGAATGGAGACCCGTTTTGAAATAGTTGGTGGAGGGGATGGTGTACTTGAAGAAGATGAAGTGGAAGGTGTAGATGGAGAAGTACGCTTAACTCTTGCCATTTTTAGTGATTTAGTAGTAATCTGAAGTAGAGAGGGAAAAGAGGGAGGTTGAATAGCTCAAAACAAGGAGAGAAGTCTGAGATTGCAGAGGTTTGAGAGCTGGAAATGAGAGGAATCGATGTTAGGGTTCGATTGAAACTGTTCCTTTTATACTGCAGGGTACGTAAATCGATTGGTCCAATCTATTTAGTTACCGTTGCTGGGTAAGGTGAAAAGACAGGAACGTAACGGCTAGTAAAAATATACGTAACGGTAATAATGTCAGTCGATTACTCACATCGATGCCTGTAGTTACTCAATCGATTACCCAAATCGAATTCGTTTCAGTCCAAAAGCTTCAAATGACAGTCCAGGTAGAACTTCATCTCAGCATCGATTTCCCACATCGATTCTTTTGAGTGAAGAGCTTAACCAAGTTTACAAAATCGATTTCCCACATCGATTTCGACTTTGCTCAGAGAACTTACAAATCATATCATAAGCTAACTTTTCTCAGCATCGATTACCCAAATCGATCCTTTAAATGAAAATCTCAAACCAATTCTGACAATCGATTTCCCAAATCGACTTCGAGCTTGTTCAGAAATCTTTCATATCAGTCCAGAGACTGAGTTGTATCAGCATCGATTGTCCAAATCGATTATTTTGAATGAAGATTTCAAACATACATAATCCAATCGCTTTTCCAAATCGACTTCGAGTGTAAAACTTAAAAAAAACTTAGATATGTTATGGGTCAAGTCGACTAGTGCAATCGATGCTATAAAGACAGTTTCCTGTGTAACCACATGATAGTCGATTATCCCAGTCGATTGGACACATAACTCAGATCTGATTAGGATCTATTATGCCTAGTTTCATCCTTAAGTGATGGAAGCTTTCCTTTGGCAATGCTTTGGTGAATATGTCTGCTAACTGTTCAGTTGTTTTGACGTACTCTAACTTGATGTTTCCACTTTGAAACTGATCTCGGATGAAGTGATGACGAATCTCGATGTGCTTGGTCCGAGAATGCATAACTGGGTTCTTAGTGATGTTGATCGCACTTGTGTTGTCGCACAAGATGGGAACAGTTCCTAAGTCCACACCAAAATCTAACAAATGTTGTTTCATCCACATGATCTGAGCACAACAACTTCCAGCTACAATGTACTCAGCTTTAGCTGTTGACAAGGCAATATTGGTTTGTTTCTTGCTGAACCAAGACACAAGTGAATTACCTAGCAAATGACAAGTACCAGAGGTACTTTTCCTATACAGTTTGCAACCTGCAAAGTCTGAATCCGAGTAACCTACCAAAGAACAAGTTGATCCCTTAGAATCTTGAAGGATCTGCATGATAAAGGTAGAAGCACTTGAAAATAAATGTGGTTTACTTAATCTAAAGAACTGGTAGTTTGCATAATCAAAGAAGAAAAATAGTTAAATATATCATTGATTGGACAACATACCATCCGCAAACTCGTATCTATAAGACGATGCCTCTGCCTCCCATGCCTTCCATCATCGTATCTACATAAAAGGAATCCTCAATCAGCAACAAGTTATTAACTCAATCTACGTTAAAGTTGCACTGGAAACTGAAAGCGACAACTATTTTTTTCAAATGTGACAAATAACTTAAGTAATCGATCAAAATAAAAAGAAAGACACGCAAACCTTTAGTCTCCCAAGAAACATTATGATAGCACTGTATATCACATGAAAGACCGCTAAGTAGAATATGAGGATATGTAGCTGGTGCAGTGCATTAGCAGATACAAGGGGAATATGTCCCTATAACAAACAACAATTAGATTTATAATTTCATAAATAAAGGCAAAGTTTGCATATAAAGAGCAGTAAAGATAAAAAGGAACATTTGAGAAATTTACCTCCTTGCATGAGTAACCTGTAGCAGCCTCCGATAAAAATCTATTTTTATAATACTTCATTTTATATGGATTGTAACATGGCAACATTATGTTCGCCATATTGACAGGAATGCATATTTTAATCATATAACTCTGCCCAAAAGTCAAAAGGAGTGAAATAAAACCTAAAATCCTCAACTCTGCAAAAAAAAAAAAAAAAAGAAATTAGTTAACATTGATTAGAGAAAAATTGAACTCGATCCATATAAATCTTTAGAGAGTATTTATATTTGACACAAATTTCATCTTGAATCCCAATTCGTTAATTTATGAATAACGATTCATTATAATGAATCACTACCTAAACTTAGTACGGACCATCCACTATTTTTTGTTATTTCATTTTACTTGAATTATTTTGATATTAGTAGGTGATGTATTAGCATATAGGTTTCTTATGAAACTTTTTTATTTAAAAAATATAATTGCTAGTGTAAGTGACAAACTCATAATAAGATTCAATTCATGATTCCAAAAATAGGTATTCCAATTTGCAATTTAAATCTCGATTTAATAACGATGATCTCAACCAATTACCAAATTTTATACAGAGAACATAATGCTTACATCAACCCCAAAACATAGCATACCATCCTGAAAAAATAATTAGGATTAACCAATTTGGTATTCAACTGCAGAAAAGTAAGTTCAGTAGTATTTAATTTGCTTACCATTAACATTTAGGAGGATGAGAAGAACAAATTAAGCCATGTGAACAAGACTGCCAATAACACAATACACATAGTAAGCATCTAATTCAAACCAACTAGTTATCACCAAAAAAACCATACATAATTATAAATAATGGTTTAAATGTGCAGTGTAAAAATGTTAGCTGACTCCCATAACTAATTTGAAGTCATCCTCTAACGATTTCTTGATATATTTTTAGTAGTTGAATTTACTCTTCATCCTCCAACGATTCTCCAACGATTTCTTGATATATTTTTGGTAGTTGAATTTACTCTTCGGTGAAAGGTGGACCTACACATGATGATGAGTTGAGTTGTCAAGAAAGGAAGACGAATCCAACATTTTAAAAGGCGTCTTATGGAGTATGACTCACGGTAATAAATACTTTATGAAGAGTCAGGTACTCAACCTTATCCACATGTCGGAAATAGCAACTCTGAAATTTTAAAAATAAAAAAAAAATAAAAATGTTAAATCGTTTATTGTAAGACCCATAATTTTTAAGTGTACTATATGTATTTTGGTGTATTTTCGGTATTGAACTCAGAGGCTTTTTTAGCCAAAGTTATTAATATTTTGGAGTTTATATGACCAAGAAGATATTTTGATGCCTGGTTTGAATTACTCGTCGATAAATAAATTAAATTAACTGCAGTGAATCTTTTGCGAAGAGTTTAATGCGTTATGGGTGAAAGGGTAATTTAATAAATATCTAAAGATTTGGAGATATTTGTTAATTATTATTAATATATATTTTGTGTCACTTTTCTATATATTTAGCTTTGGTTTGATAAAAAAAAATTAACTCTTGCAACAACATTTTTGATACCAATGAGTTCGAGGAGATTCAAGAGTAATTGGTGAATATTGATATGTGGCGAACATAGGGTAAAAATGAGTTTTACAAGACAATTTTGTACTAATTATTTAAATGAATAAATGTTTAGATTTAAAATATAGGGCGTCATAGCCGTCACCATCGTCGTCATATCATTGACACTAGCGTCTCCCTCACGGTATTTATCAAGGTCAATGGCAAATTCAACTGCTACATATTCGATCTTCTCATCAGAATCACTCTCACTCTTAGTCTCCTCATAATCACTACTAACCTACGATTCAAAAACATCAACAACAATAATAATAATAACATTAATAATTTCTTGAATTTAATGGCGCTGGCCGGGAGCCTTCCATACCATATGACGCTGGCCGGGAGACTTCCTTACCATAAGAATAGCCTTGATTGAATTGTCAAACCAAGATAACAAACAACCATCCAAAGGCTTACAAATCTCAAGGCACAGACTATCAATTAAAACTAAAATCTCATGATAGAAAGGACCATAGCAAGGATCAACAATCAAATGTTTTCTGATACACAAGATCCTCATCTCTGTGGTGAGTGTAGAGCATACTTGCATCTCTTACCAGGACCTTATGATATGAACATAATAGTTAGAGCTTTCAGAAAAAAAGATAAAACTTAGAAGAACATGTTTTTACTTAAGAACACTTATGGTTTTATTTCAATTGCCTATGAGTTCATATGTTACAATACACCTCCTTTTATAGCCAAGGAGTTACATAAGAGACAAAATACAAACTACTCATGATCATGCCATGATAAGCATTATTAGAATGCTTTACCATTTTGGAAGACATAATCATGATATCTTTTGACTCTTATGCCATATAGACATAATCATGACACCTTTTGACTATTATGCCATATAGACATAATCATGACATCTTTTGACTATTGTGCCACATTATTAACATTATTTTACATAAGCACACAAAATTACAATAATTATACAACACATATTCATGACTCTTTTGACTCATTATCCTTTAGAGATAGACTCGTGACTTGGGGACTTATTATGATCAGACAAGTATTCTACAGGAAGGTAACTAGGGGAATAATGTGACTCATACTGCCAGATGTCTTCTAGCATTTCTCTCAAAGTTTCTTCATTAAGATTCTTTGAAGTGTCAACATCCATTGAATTTTCTTCAAAATTCATTGCTGCAAATTGTTGTTCAATTTTTTATTTCAGAGTCTTGTTCTGGTCAAGTAGAGCTTTCTCCAATTTCTTGAACTCCCACTATCTGCCATTGGGACCTTTTAGGAACTTTATGACCTACACATGAAGGTTCTTGTGGACTAACTGGCTGCCATTGGGATGGAAGATTTCCATGACTTATGCAGGTTGTATCAGCCTGAGTTTTTTCTTGATTATGGAGATTAATAAAATTGAGATAATGCATTAATTCTTTCATAACTTTTAGACTTGGAGGATAATCATCAATGGTTTCCCATATATCAGCATAATTTGCGCTAATGAGGAGTTTAGTCCTGGAATCTATCTAATATGGCCTATGTAGGATGAAAACCGTCTTAAGTTTACTTATGGCATATTTCTTCCTTTGACCTCATCTAAGACCAATTCTAATTGTTTTCTCCATCATTCTAGTGGAGAGTACCATCCAAGTGTAGTCCATATTAAGGAGTTGTGATTCTTTGGATCTGTCAAATGTTTGTACATTGCTTTAGTTGGAACATAGACATGCATAACATACAAACTAGTTGCACACCAGATATACCATAAATGATTTTTAGTAAACTTAAATTTTGGATCTATCTTGAATGGTAAATAGAAGGGTGTATCTGGAAGAAAAGGGGAGTGGTCTGAAAACTTCCTTGTCTCTTTCATAATCTTCGCCATAAAATAAAAAAGATTATTTCTAGCGTATTCTTTGAGTCAGGATTGTGAGAGAGACGACTCTATTCCGAGAGGAAAATCCTTGATGGTAGAGCCATGGGCTGGTAGTAATATTATCATGAGAATCAATGGAAAAGTATGTTTTTTTAGTGATGATCTGGATAGGTTTCATATGTTTGGAAAGTAAATCAGGAATTAAATTTTGATTTCCTTTGATATGTTTTACCATAAAATCATATCTTGAAAACCAATCCTTAAGCCTAAGAGTTTGCGGATCTGGATGCATTTTATTTTTAAACTCGGGGATCCTAGGAAAAGAAGAATTATCCATGTGGACTTCAATATGATAACCCATCAGGTGGAAATCAAATTTTTGGATTCCTAATTTAACTGCAAGTGATTCCTTGTAAGTGGTGTGGTAATGTTTCTCAACTTCTTTAAATTGACCACTAGCATGACCACAATATTACTTCACTCCATTAATTTCTTCTATCAGGACTGCACCCCAATAGAATCCTTTTTCCATTTCTAGGAATTATCAAGGCAGGTGGAGTTTGTGCAACCCTTTTCAAGGCTTTGACAACTTCAGTATGCTTCGTTTCCCACGGTGGAGGATTTTTCTTGAGTAATTGTGACAATGAACTTGTATATTTCGCAAGCTTTGGTATGAAATTCCTGATATAATTGATTATACCAAGGAATTGTTGGATTTGTTTAATGGTGAGATTTTCATCAAGAAAATTTAACAATTCTTGAGCAATGTGAGGTTGAGGTTGATATTTTCCTTGAGAGAAATTCATTCCCAAAAAATCGATTTATGTCTAGGCTAATTGGCTCTTCTTTTCATAAAGCATCATTCCATGATCTTGGGCTATTTGGCCAAAGCTAAATCTGATGGACTCATTCTTGGATGAGTAGCTTTGGTTGGATTGATATCTTGATTGAGCTTGAAAGGAAGTTGGACAAAAAGTCTTTGTTTGTCCATAAAGGTTTTGGGTGAGAGAATTCTTCATGACTGTCTGCACAAATTCTAAGCAATTTGGACTTGATTTCTTCATATTCAGCGGGAGCTTCAGAGAGGGAATATAACTTTAATATTCCTGAATAGGGTTTAAATTCTCGTTTAAATTTGATTCTTGTTGGGAGAATTTGAAGCCTATTTGTTGTTGAATAAACATCCATACCCACAACAATATCTTTATTTGGGAGGCTACTACCAATGACCTTTGTCCAGACTATGCATTCGAGGAAGAATCTGATTCCAATTTTCTCATTTGTCCTTAAATCTGTTATAAAATTTTTTCCATTTGCTGCCACGAAATATGCGACATGTTTCACCCATGCTTTTGTAGGGAGGATGTTTGGGTTCATCATGGTTATTTGAGTACTAGTATCCATATAGGATATAACTTTCTTGGGATGAGAAAAATTTGAGGCGAGAACATGGATTTCAACACAAGGAAGAGGAGGAGTAGGCAAGGTGTTTCCTACTTCTTTGAGCGAGTAAACAAGTACGCATTCGTCTTCCTCTTCTGACTCAATTGGCGAGGCTTCTTCAGATGAGGAGCTTTGAAGGGCAAATATTGTCTCTTCATCAGCAGAACTCTATTCTAAGTATAAAGATTCTAGATCTCCTTCTAAAGGTTGTAGAGAGTTGATCAACTTTGAGGCTTTGCCTGTTTTGTTTGGGCAATTTTTGGAAAAATGCTCCCTTTTTCCACAAATGAAGCATCTTTGTCCTTTATGTTTTCCCCTGAATGGTTTCTTCTTGAAAAACTTCAAGGGTTTTGTTTTCCTTTTGGATGGCCGAGGATGCTTTAAATAAGTAGACTGATGGTTATTCTTTTTGGTAGAGCAATGTCATTTTTCCTTTTTGCACTTGATTTCTATGTATGGCTTTTGACATGCCTTTTTGAACTTAGATTTCTGTTTGACCACTTTTGAGAAATGCTGGTGCAATCTACACAACTTTTGAAGAGCCTCCAAAGTTGTTTGGTGACTTTGGCCTAAGCTCATGGATTTGGAGTTCTTGTGGTAAAGAGGAGACATAAGTATGCTTGAGGCTTGGATCATTAAATCCATTAAACACATAGAATTTCTGAGACATACTTTGAAAATGTTTTTCTAGGTCTTTTACCTTTAGCCAACAACATCTCATTTCAAAGAATTTTTGCCTATTTTTTCTGTCAAATATCTCCATGTCACCTATGAATTCTCCATGTAGAACTCCAAGAACTACAATAATATTTGCTAGTCTGTGCACCTCATCTTGCTTAAATGTACCCAGATTATGGTACCATTCTTTCAAGGTTCCTGTCATTCTGCAGTAGAATTCTTCCATGACCTTATAGGAATTTGAACCAGGTTTCATAAGTTGGGTGTCAAGCCATACTCCAAACTCATGGAGTCTTTTCCTCCAACGGTTAGAAGGTATATCATCTAGAGTAAACCAAGGACCACTGTTTATCTTTGATTTTCCAATGGCATGTTCATCTTCAAACGATTCTTCATAGAAGGGATCTTCATTTTTTTATGTTTACCATGAAGAGTTTGGAGATGTTCATATGATCATTTTTAGTGTCTGATTCAGTTGAGGAGGATTATGAATTTCCATTTATGGATGATTGTTGGCTTTCTTCATAGGGGATGGATTGTTTGCTAATTGTTGAAGCAGAGCTTGTGGAAGTGTAATCATCCTGAAATTCTTCATTGTTCTTTGTAATCGCCATGGCTGGATAGCCTTGATCTGGTAGCTGAAGACCTTGATCTGACATTTCTTCCTTATGGAGCTTTGGTGGAGGTGTCTCCAGGATTCCTTGTGAATCAGTGGACGATTCGCTTATACAAATAGTCTTTCCTTTGTTTCTGGAAGTCGAGGTTGTAGTCTTAGCACATTTTGGTCTATAAGTTGTAGGTATGTATTTAACATAATCTGGTGGTGAAGAAGCATATGTTGGATAAAAAGGAGAGTGTCTTTCTGGTCGGGTAAAATAGGTGGAAAAAGTAGGAGGATTAAATAAAGTGTTTTCAACAGGCTTGGGCTTGTACTCTTTAGAAGCTCTTATGAAGTCATCCATTTCTTTTACCTCGGCTTGTAACCTTCTGATTTCCCTTTCTTTTTTATCAAAGGTTTTTCCGAAGGTCCTTTCATCTAGCATTTTCCTCAGGTCATAGTCCAACTAAGAAACTTGGGCTTTGAGGTTTTTATAATATTTTTGCATCTTTTGAGATAAGCATTGGAGATCTTCATCTCTTTGTTCCAACCTTTAGGTGATATTTTCAATCTTCTGGTCAAGCTTTCGTAGGCTATCAATCTGGGCAACCGTATTTTCTGATTGCCAATTGAGGAATTCTTTAGCTTGAGTTAAAGGCTTTAATTTCCCATCAGGGTGAACTTTATTTGGTTGTATGAAAGGTTTGGTTGACCTATTTGTGATAGGATCATCTTTCATTCCAAAGCAGAAAAATGTTGATCGTATTCTGAAGTTGGCGCTGACATCATGAAGCAAAGAATTGGTTCAATATTTTTGGAGGGTCTTATTGGGTTATAATGATCTGAGGGTGACCATGAGACAAGGTCAAGGTCATCTAATGGAATAAGGTTTTCTTCTATGAGGATCCTAAAAGCTTCTTCGTAAATCGGGAGAGGATGAGCTTTCTTGTGAATTCCTACCCAAGGACCATTATCCGAATTAGTCTTTCTTTGTGGAGATGGTGGTGGTTTACACCTACCTTTCTTTTTGCTTTTAGGGCGGATGTCGTCTTCATCCATCTCATCATCATGCATCCAGTAGTCACATTCTGGGTCACATCTATTGGGATCTACATCCTAAAGGAAATGTCCATCTATTTTATCAGTAAAGATGGGCTTTCCGTCTGTTGTCACCGTATGGATAGGACACCAATCTTCTTTAAGCACTGGTTGTATCAGCAGAGTCTGGAAAATCGGAGAGGATGAGCTACTTCCTTCATCTGGGTTCTTGAAGATCGTTTTGACTGTCTTGTCAACATATGATCTCCAGAAAATTGCTTCTTAAGACTGGATTAGCCTTCTGTCTTGTTGTATCTTTTCATAGTTTGTGATCCATTCAAGAGGAATCAGTTGTGCTAGTTATTCTCTTGATATTTTTCTTGGGATTTGGAGAATAAAGGGTGTTTCTTCTTCTTTATTTTTGATTACCAATAACGATTTCGAAGAACATCCTGTGAGTGGTAAATCTATCAAATGATTTTAATTTATTAATCAACGATAAATATTTGTCAAACATATAATTTATATAATAAATAATAATTAGTGTATTTTCCTTTTATTTAAATTTTCATCTAAAATATAACTACTTTAATATAATTATAACTCATATCTAACTATATTCAATTATATCTAATAGTCCCACAAACTAACTATCTTAATATAGTTTTAACTCATATCTAACTATATCTAAAGATTCCACAAATTGGAAGTGGATTAACAATTTTCATATTGGAAAAAACAATACAATACAAGAAGAAAAAAATAAATAATGTAATTAATGAAATAAAATTACAAGAAAAGATAATATAAGTTGTAATCACATTAGAAAACTGATGTAGAAAGTTTAATGACCGAAATGCATAAATTTAGTTGAAGTGTTCTATCTACTTTTGATTTTTTTAAAAATCTTTTGGTGCCACGACACTCACTCCAGTCAAATAAAATTAAAAATCTCAATATTAAATTAATTAATTAATTAATTAGTTTGTTTGATCTTGAATCTGATTTTGAGTAAATGTCCTTGAAATTATAATTGTGAATGTCGAGCAATTCACATATTAAATTTATAAAATTAATATTACATGAAATTAAAAGTTGCCAATTATTCAATATATAGGAAACTAAATAAAACAGAGTTATCAACGCATCAGATAATTAAATTGTATAAGGATTTTTTTTTCAATTTTTAATTTGTTCCATCGGAAAATTATAATTAATTGTTGGTATGAAACAATAATTTTATTTTGAATGTGCATGAGCTTTGGTAAGTTTGTCCGTAGAAAAAGTCAGATAAAATATATTTTATAATCTTTTAAATTACACGAAGATATTATATTAATTTTTAATTTTTTTAATCAAATTAGTCAGTTATGTTTATAAATATTATGATGTTGAATTATTTTTAATTAAAATCTCATTTTAATTATTTTTAATTTATTTTTAAAGTTTTAGTGTAAATTTTATCATGAATTATATAAAGTATAAAATAATAAATTTTTATGTAATTTTATGATCGAAAGTAAAATAATTTTATGTTTAATTTTAAAAATTATATGTATGTTACTCAAATGTTTTTTGGCATAATTAAGTTTTTAAAAGTTAATTAAACATTCATATTCTTACAACTATTGTAATAAAAAATCCATCCAAAATAACACAAATTTATTGAAAAATAAAAAAAAAGTTAAATTTTATTAATTTAAAATTTAGATCACTAGTATAAATTTTCAAACCTAAATGATAAACTTGACATAAAAAAAGTTAAATAATTAATTTATGAAAAAAATAAATAAACGATTGACATGTTATTTTGATGTAATTCTAGAGATGCATGTGTTAACTTATTGATTAGAATTTATTTATAGGAGGCATCCTAAATCTTATTTAAATATTTGTTTTGAGGTCTAGGTTGTTCTGGAAACCTGTCAACGCGTTGGTTTAAATCCTTTAAACATTCGAAGGTGAATTTGATCTATTCAACCAATTTGGGATTTCCATAGAGATGGCGTTGAATCCTCAACTCTTCCCTAACGGGATGCCTGTTCCTTTCGTCAGCGAGATGTTTGTATTGGCAAGAGATGGCGTTGAATTCGAGGTCGACAAGATTCCTTCCGCTGGGTAATTCCCTTTATTATTACTTCTATTCAATTTTCAATTATTAGGTTTATTGTTCCCTTTTTTACTTACTTTCTCTATTTAATTATGCTCACAAAACAAACTTATTATTTAAATTACTACTATATATTTACTTTAGACTGATGATGCAATACTTTAATTTTGTATTTCAGCAGTTCCAATAGGAATTGTCTGTTGATTTTGAAATAAAGAAAGAAAATGTATGGGATTTATGATGATTGTTTCATGTCTTTTTGTAAATGTATGGTTTCACTTTTTGTTTCAGTCAATCTCATAATACATTTTGTTATTAACTTCCTCATGAATTTTCAGAAATCACGGGGGTCGTCTCAAAGCAAAGGGGATCATTTATTTGTCAAATATACGGATGGTTTTTGTTGCTAAAATTCCTGTTGATGGCCTTGTTGCTTTTGATATGCCTTTGGTATGTCATACCATTCTTTCATTGCTTCAAATTGTTTGCTAAGTTTCCTGTTTTAGCGAAATTATAGATGTTCTTGTTGTTCTAACACTACATAGCTTGTACAACTATATGTCAAATTAAGTTTGTATTATTTTCCCGGTGCTTTCTCTCTATATATTCTGTTATGGTCCATGTGACATTATGAATGCTATGAGTTTGAGGGTGCAGTTATAGGTCTGTTGAATGTTCTTGGCAAATTTGCATCATTATATCAAGAGTGTAACGTGTATACCTTTTGCTAACTTGCTGATTACTGAGAATGTAGGTTTTATTATGTTAGTGTGTCAGATTATTAGTCAGGACATGAAAATACTTGTTATTAGTGTCTAACGTTTAACCTCCAAAAGTTATTTCTTTTTCACTTGAAAGCAAATTTCAAGATAGTTTAGTGTTGCTATTTTGTTTTTAAGGGGATTAAGTTGAGAAGCAGCTATATACTTGAAGGGGATAAACTATGTTTCGCCATTTTATTTTTATTTTCCAATGAATATTCAATTGACATACATGCTCTAATATTTGACATCTACACTATGGTTATCCTTATGCAGCTGTACATCAATCGTGAAAAATTTAACCAACCAATATTTCACTGCAACAATATTTCTGGACTTGTTGAGCCTGTAAGTTAATTTTCCATTATCTGCTACCCTGGTTTTGTTTCTCTATACTCTGTAATTATTATTGTTGTATCAAAATCATTGGTCCTAAAACTTGTAATTTTCTACAATCTCAACATAGGTTGTCCCAGATGACCAACACAGAGCTCTTTACTCCACCCACTCATTTAAGATCATATTCAAAGAGGGAGGTTGTGGAACCTTCATTCCTCTGTTCTTCAATTTGATTGCTTCAGTGAGACAATATAATCAACGTGCTAATGTACCAACAGAAACTCGTGTGGATCCTCTGCAGGCATCTCAGACTCCTGTTGATGAGATGATGAGACACGCGTAAGTGATTGTTAAGCTTTAAATTTTTTGTTAAGTTTGTAGGTTGTGGATTGCATTGTTTATAATCCAGAAGCCAAGGATTTACAATTGAAAACATTATGCAGGTACGTTGATCCTAATGATCCAACAAGAATATTTCTGCAACAACCAAATGCTGATTCTCAGCTTAGGCGTCGAACATATCAGCCACAGGCAGATGGAGGTCATGTTTGAGCTAGAAATGCACTATCCTCACCTTAATGCAAGAAATGTTTATATGGATATCGTGTATTAAAATTATGAAAATAAATAAAATTATGAGGGAACTATTTCTCATGTATGAAACAACTAATATTTTATCAATTGTATTTTATTTGTAAAAAAAATTTGGGTATCTTTTTACGACGTGACGTAGGGTCTTTTGTGAAAGCATCGAGAGGGACTGACCAGTCAACACATATATGAACTACAATACAAGAAAGAATATGAACTATCCGAGAAAGGACTAAAATTTGTACTATTAAGCGCATTGGACCACACATTAAGATTATTACTTCAACAGTGTAAAAAATAATTATTTCATCAAATGTCTAAGACATTTTTTAATGTACTTGTGAAAAAAGAAGACAGTTTTTAATGTATTTTATGAACAATAATTACCTTGAGATAAACTTCTAGTCATTAAAGCACAGAGGCTCTAAGAGTGTTTGAAAGGTGCGGTCAAGTAAGGTTTTAGATTGTTTTTACTAAGTATATATATAATTTTAAGGTTAAGATATTCATTTAAAAATTATACTAAGTAGATTTGATACAATGATTTTTCAATATTAATGTACCTAAAATATTTTATTTAAACGAGTGTTTTTTTATAACTTAAACATTTGAATTTCAAATGTTTAGAAAATTTGAGCTTTCGAAGGTTTTCTAAATAGTTGAGTTTGTAATTATTTCTAAGTAATTGAGTTCGTCGTTCTTGTGTTTCTTCTTTAGTCTTGATTCATTATTTATAGAGTGAATTAGGTCCATCAATTTTAAAGATTTTCTAAATTGTATTTGATTTGTAGCTTGGTCAATAAAGATTTTCACCAAATTTTTGTCTGGGCACATCTTCTAGAATAATTATGTGCGAACATTGTGTTGTGTTTAAGAATAATTCACCTTAAATTTTCCTTCCTACGCTTGATTGGATTTGAGAAGGAACAAATTTTGGGCTAATTTTTGGACCTTTAGAAGCAAGGATATGATTAAGTCCAATTCCATATGTTTTTCAATCTATTAGAGCCTTTGACCTTCCAACAGAGTTGTTGTCTATTCTCCATCAAAATCATTGTCTTTTATTCTTCATAGCCATCAACTTGATTGTTGGAATAAGATGTTGTGATGCTTGAACAATCAGAGTCAAAGGCAGATACAAAGCTGCGTGACTTAGAATTAGTGGCATGAGCAACTTTACCTTTGTTGCATTATCAGAATCAGTACAACTTCAGAGCATGCTACTTATCACAGGCAACAAAGTGTTGCAGTCTTAGAGTTAGTGCAACTTCAGAGTGTGCTACATATCAAAGGCAACACTTTGGAACGACTTGTAGTATTCAGAGTCAGCAGAATATATGCTTTAGATGCAGACTTGAAAATAGTAGACTTCAGAGGCATGCTAAAAATATTGTTCATCAAAGGCATGCTACAATTATTGTTCATCAAAGGCATGTTGTAAATACTGTTCATTAGAGGCATAATGCAAATATTGTTCATCAGAGGTATGCTGAAAATACTGTTTGTCAAAGGCATGCTGAAAATACTATTCATCAAAGCCATGCTGAATCTTCATAGGCACATAATTCTTCAAAGGTAGATGTGCACACATAACAGCACGTGCGTTGACTTCGCTTCCTCTGACCTTTTTACTTCCTCTAGTATTCTTTGGTCGGTTCTTCTGATTTTCTTGTTCTAATTTCTACATACTTAATGAAGTTATTAATGCAATAAATTGTTCTCACAAAATACCTTTGTTAACATCAAAACCACATAGAGGAGTTGTTCCTGGAATAAACTTGGTTCCAACAGTTAGAAGTATACATAATCCTGCAAAAGAAGCGTGCAGAGAAAGCCATTGGATTAAGTAGACCATTTGGTAATTAAACAATATCTTCTTGTTATCACTAGTGTAACCAGTCAATAGTAGATCAAAAAATAGTAGTTTGTTCAAATTTTGTTACGCTACAGTGCTATAGTACTGCTATGGTCACTATTTGACAACACTTTTCACTAAATACTGTATCTCACAACAATGGGAATTTGTTCAAATTATGTTGTTACAACACTGTTTTAACTTCTATTTGATAACACTGATAAAAACTATCATCAGCTTTGCTTATACCAGAAGCATTTCTTTTTTGCAGCATCTGGGCACCAAGTGGCAAGGATAGTGGAAGTGCACCGCAATTGAAGGGAACAAGATGGTTCTCTTATGATGAACTCAAAAAGGGAACCAACAATTTCTCTAGAATTAATGAGTTAGGCTTTGGTGGCTATGGCAAGGTATTTTCTGTTATTCCATTTGTTTTATATAGTATTAATTATTGTTTTATCAAAATTATCCCTAACTAATTATTGCATGGAAATACAAATAATTTTATTAAAATCAACAAAATTTATTAACTCTATTAGTATACGTAAATAACTTTAAAATGACAATTAAAAAAGAATAGGTTAGTAACATACTTCTAGTTCAGGAAAATGTTTTAATAATTCTATATTGTTGGCACTAAGCTCAAGAATGAAATAGAGTTGCTTTCAAGAGTTCATCACAAGAACCTTGTTGGCTTTGTGGATTCTGCTTTGAACAAAGAGAACATATGTTGGTTTATGAATTTATCATCAATGGTTCACTTAGGGAGACTTTGTCAGGTCAGTGAAAATACATTCATAATCTTTTTAGATTGACTTATTTAAACTTATTAACTAGCATGAGCTATTTTTAACTAATTCTCACAAACTCTTCGGTAAAACTTATGAAAATAGCTTATAACTTATACCAAAATAATTTGACATTTTAATCTTTTGTTGTAGAAATATCTTATACATAAACATTTATCGTAAAAATATCTTATACATAAACACTTATATAATAAGTGTTTATGAATTTATACTATAAATGTTTAATTAAAATGTTTATCAACACAGTGCTTCAAGCAGAAAGCTAAGCTTATTATCTCAAGGAAAAACAATTTTAAAATTCAGGAAAGAACTTTTGGTGATTAAACTAGGTAAAAAATCATTGCGTAGAGAAAAATATTATAAGACTTAAAGTCTATCTTTGCTGCTAAATTTTCTTTTTTTTGGCATTTATAGAACAAGAGAAAAAAAGATCCACAAAACTAGTTAAGCAATTAATAGAATATTGTGCAACAATGAGTGTGAGTTGCAGAGAGATCTAACATTCAACTTGATTGGAAGAGGAGACTTCGCGCTCTTGGTTCGGCTAGAGGACTTGCATACTTACATGAACTTGCCAACCCTCCCATAATCCATAGAGATGTGAAGTCAACCAAAATCTTGCTGGATGAAAATTTGATAGGATGCAGATTTTGGTTTTGTCTAAGCTGGTATGAGACAATGAGAAAGGCCATGTCTCAACTCAGGTTAAAGGGACATTGGTGAGTAACATTGCACCATTTTTTATGTTGCACTATATATACAACCAAATAACTAATTTAATAGAATAACAATATTCAAATTTGATTTGAATTTTAATTGTTCGACTTTGCTTCAATGCAACATAAATTTTGATTGATGGATTTGAATTCTTTGTATTCACGTGATGGCATAACTTAATAACTAGAATACTTAACTTCTGCAGAGCTATTTTAATCCTGAATATTACATGAGTCAGCAAGTATCTGAGTAGAGTGATGTATACAATTTCGGCATAGTTATGCTTGAACTGATAACATTCTAACAACCAATTGAAAATGATAAGGACATTGTTTGCGAGGTTCGAACCTTGTCGAACAACCAAGAAGAAGAGTATTTTGATTTGAACGAACTAATGGATCCAGTGGTGAGAAACATTGTCAGCCCAATAGAATTTGGGAGGTTCTTAGAGTTGACAGTGCAATGTGTCGAGGAATCGGTCGCAAACCATCCAGAGATGAGTGAAGTTGTGAAAGCATTAGAAACCATATTGCAGAATGATGGAACGAACACAAATTCTACTTTTGCCAATGATTTTGGAGTTTCTAAGGATGGTGCAATGCGACATCGTTATGTTGATACTACTTTTACTAAGAAGGATAATGTTAATTACAATAATGGCTATGATTATAGTGGAGGGTACACACTTGAAACAAAAGTGGAACCTAAATAGATGCTACACATTTAGTTAGACATGTCATTTTCTTTTTTCATTTTCTCATTCTCAACCAAACTTTTACTTGTACTATTTCTCTATTTTTTTCTTTTTGTATAAGTAATATAATGTTGTGTATTATTTTTGTGGCCAATCATTTGAAGTTTTTGAAGGATCTTTTGTCCCAATTAGTAGAGCAATTAAATTTGCAGAAAAATATTCAAATGTGATAAAATCCAATTACAAAGATTTTTAGGATGTATTAATTATGTTACAAATTTGATTCTTAATCTTGGGATTATATGTGTCCCTTTGTTTAAAAGATTAAGTAAAAATCGTGTATTAATTATGTTACAAATTTGATTCTTAATCTTGGGATTATATGTGTCCCTTTGTTTAAAAGATTAAGTAAAAATCAGCCAAAATGAGATGAGTGTATGACCATACTATTAAG
Organism: Cicer bijugum; assembly: GCA_037974875.1. Lineage (NCBI taxonomy): Eukaryota > Viridiplantae > Streptophyta > Magnoliopsida > Fabales > Fabaceae > Cicer > Cicer bijugum. Next base: position 1,013,758 of record JBBPBT010000623.1, read on the forward strand.
ATTTTGAAACAAATGGTTAAAAAGCTTCTTTGTTTAGCGATTCCTAATCCTCAAGTATTTCTTGTAGTTGAAACTGATTCATCAGAAATAGATTTTGGAGAGATTCTTAATCAAGTACTATCAAACACTACTAAAGCGCAAATAGTTCAATATTATTCAGGAATTTTGAATCAAGCTCAACAAAAATATAGCACTATTAAAAAAGAAATATTGACAATTGTTTTATGTATCCCAAAATTTCAAGATGATTTATTTTCTGAAAGATTTTTATTAAAAACTGATTTCAAAGCTGCTAAAGATGTTTTATGTAACAAATCATCTCACTACCTTAGAAATACTTACAAAGTTAAGATAATAATTAGACTCCTAATTTTGTTGTTGTTAACTGACAACAATTAATTACTAGTAATGTTTAATTTATATTGTTTTCTAGAATTAGGATAGAAGAATGATATTATTATCAAGAACAAGTGTTAAAGGATGCATGTATACTACTCTTCTCTTTTCCCTCTCTTTTACACATCACACAATTCATACACACATTCATATTTCCTCTTCTTCCTTTCTTCACCACCAGCTCAACTATTTCATTATGTCCTACCACACACTTCCCCCTTCTTTCTTGTGCATTCTTTTCTACTTTCCAAAAACGGAGGAACCAAAAACCTTTTCATCTTCAACCCTTTGCATTTCCTAGATTAAGACACTAAAATGTCAAACCTCCAACACTAATACTTAATCTCTCATTTGATTACTGTTCATTTGATTTAAGAAAGATATCAATTACACTTTTCCCAATGGTTTATTAAATGACTCTCATAATTTGGAATTTTTCATGATGTATTCCCTAATTATGCAAAGGAAGTATTTTAGTATTTTGTAAAAAAAAGTATTTTCCCTATATATATCTCTTTGGTTATTAATCTTTACGTCTAAACTTTGGCTTTACCTAGATAATAATGTACTTATGATTCTCAACTACTTTGGGAAGATTGGACATTTCTTGAAATAGTTAAGTGCTATTAGAGTTAGATGGTGGAATAAGTTTAATCATGAATTACTGTTAATAATAAATAACTGGTTGGCTTAGAAAGAACCTGTCTTATTTGGCGATGTCAAGACAAGAAGACAAATAAACATTATTTTTGACAGAAAAATCTAAAGTAATGGCTGAGTTATCTACCTCTGCTAACAAGAAAGAAATTTTAAAGAAATTACAAATGATCATTTTAAAGTCAGAAGATAAAGAAAAAGACTCTCTTGGATCCGATCAAAGTTTTACACTTCTCAATAAAGATGATAGTTATGATATTGATATTAAGAAACTATATTAAAGATTCAGTCTTATCTATACCAGATGAAATTATTAAAGACAAATTACTATTTAGTTACTATTTATTGACATGGATCAGTGTTCACTAAGAAGGATCACTATGCACTTTTTTTTTAAATTTTTTTTTTTAACTTAGTAATATGTTTTTCCCTTGTTTTTTTTTTTGTTGTATTTTTAACT
>JBBPBT010000623.1:1015423-1085513 GCA_037974875.1 Cicer bijugum
TCTCTATTTTCATTAACATTCATTGCTCTGTATATATATAAGAAGTATATCAAATGAGACTAATTTTACGATGAGAGTATTAAATCTTTACCACATAACTATATATGGATGGTTAATATTAAAAGAAAAAGCCATGTGATTTTTTATAAGTGATCATGTGCTACTTATATAACTCTTAATCATGACCATCTATATATATATATATATATGATGAAAAAGTCATGTGCCAACAATGTCTTCATTTTTTATGATGATAAATAACTATACAATTAATGAATAATTTTCCTGCACATAAAAAATTAAAAGAATGCTCCCCTTGAATGTAGTACTAAAAGATTGTTTAACTTAATATTCCTTTGATCTTCTTAAAGAAAAACTTATAAATCAATATTATGGGACTCCCCCTAAATATGATAAACATATTTCTTTAAGAATTTCGAACTTATTTAGTTATTTTACTTTTGATACATATGAAGGTTAAAAACAAAAGGAAATGCACATAGACTAAGAGAAGCACATATATATGTACACATACACGTTATCATAAAAATTGATAAGACTCTCCAAAAGGAATTCACATTCCTTGAGTGTTAGGCATTTGGATTCATCATAAGTATATAGATTAACAGTTCCCCATTCTCAAGATGTAAAGCCTTTGAGTTATTGTTATGCTTAGGATGTTAAGCCTAATGGAACAAACCATGTGAGGGTGTTAAGCCTTTCAAAACAAGGGTGAAATGCAAGTACTTGTCGTATATGAAGGTGTTATGCCAAATTGCACTCAGATGCAGATGCAACAAACACATGCAAATCAGATGCAACGAATAGATGCAAATCAAATGCAATAGACAAATTCAGATAAAGTGTAAAGACATTAAGAAATAAGATCCTTTCCTTTTTAAAATTTATTTGGGGAGGATCATTGCACGAAGAGGCCACATAAGAGACTAGTTCGACATGATAAATTACTACCCCTATCTTTTTCAACATGGAAGCTCTTAAATTTATGAGGCATCAGTTTTTTCTTCTTTTCAATACTTTTCTTCTTCAACCTTGAGTATCTATTTATAGTTAAAATTTGAGTTTCAATTTAGCCCTTGCTTAACTCTGAATTGTATCTTGCCTAGATTCAATTTGTAAATTCTTTAGATTGATTTTGTTTCTATTTTGTTTAGATTGAGTTTGTAAATTCGTCAGATTGATTATGTTTATATTTTGTTGTAGATAAATCTTGATCAAATCTTCTTCAAAACTTGATCAAATCTTCTTCAAAACTTAATCAAATCTTCTTCAAAACTTGATCAAATCTTCTTTAAATGTTGATCAAATCTTCTTCAAATATTCTTCAAATCTTGACTATATCTTCTTTTCAACTTGGTCAATGATTATAAATATGAATCAAATCTTATTTTTTGAATTTTCATCAATTATAAATGTGAATCAAATCTTATTTTAGATTTTCTTCAATTATAGATTTGAGTCAAATCTTATTTTAGATTTTCTTCAATTATAAATTTGAATTAAATCTTAGTTTAGATTTTTTTAATTATAAATTTGAATCAAATCTTATTTTAGATTTTCTTCAAATAAATGAATATTCTTTCATACTATTTGAAGTCATAAAAACTTTTAAACACGGCAAAATAGTTTGCTTAAAAAAATCTCAAACATAACCCAATAATAAGAGAATTCAAACAAATTTCTCATCACTCATCGAAACTTTTTAGATTTTAGTATTTATCACTTAAATAAGTGTACAAAAGTATAGTGAGAAAATAAGAATTCAGATAATATTTATAATATAAAATCAAGCGCATATTCAATTCTATCTATTCAATCAATCACCCAGTTAGGGAGAAATTTTCCCCACTACATAACATATGTTCGTATTTTATTCAGATTGCATAACATATCTAAGTGTTGAAATTATGAGATTACTTGTAAGCATCCTTTTGAGAAATGTTATTCAGAAAACCTAAACTTATCTCTTTGTAACATAGCCAACTAGTGGATGTTTTCCTCAACGGATTGACGGTACTAAGTTGGAAGTTGAAACGACATTCGTTAAACTTTGTAACTTGTTTCGATAGTGTTTTCTTCCATCAACAACTTGACAGTACTAAGCTGGAGATGAGAAGATTGAAAACAAGTCATTATGACTAGGAAGATGTTCAAGTGTAAGTTCAAATTTAGTGGTGATTTAGTGGATTAACTTTTTCAGGTGGAATTGACTAAACGTAGCTACCGCGTTGGTGGTTAACCAATATAAATCATTGTGTCTCTTACATTTTTTTTTTGTGTTATTTGTTCTAATTTCTTTACCATAACTTAGAAGTTACTAGTGGAAACGTCAACATGCCACCTCAGTTTGATGGAGAGGATTCATGTAATGGAAAAGAAGACACATATGCTTTTATATCTATAATGATCCTAAACTTTGGGACATAGTCGAAGATAGCTGTATGGCTCCAAAAGATGCTGATGGTGTTGAAATATGTAGAAACAACAATACAAGATGCACCATAAAGCCATAAACTTCATGAGGAATGTTATCAAATTTAAAGAGTTGGAAAAGTGCAGTAGCAAGGAAACAACTAAAAGTATTTTTGATGCTCAAGTTCTCAACTACAAAGGAAACAAGCAGGTGCAGGAAGCCAATGCAAATATGCTCGTTAAGAAGTATGAACTCTTCAAGAAGGTAAAAGACGAATACATTGAGACAATTTTTTCTAGGTTCTAAACTTTGGTTTCTAGGCTGAAGTTTCTCCAAAAGAGTTACACTACCTCTGAGCTCGTGAAGAAGATTCCCATAAGTCATCCTAGAAAGTAGAAACCAAAGTTAACAACTATTCAAGAAGCTAACGATCTAAACAAGCTTCCATTGGAAGAGCTAATGCGTTCACTCATATCCCATGAGATTGAACTGATTGAAGATGAGTCCAAGAAGAAGTAAAAGTCCTTGTCCCTAAAGTCCCAAGAAAAAAAAACGAATTCTAATGCTCTAGCAGTAGTTGCAGATTTAGAGGAAAACGATATGGAATACTATAGTGAAGAATTAGATGATAAGCAATTGTCTTTTATCTCAAGGAAAATCTAGCACATGTGGAACAATAGAAAGAAGTATGTCCCCAAGAAATATTTTAGAATTGAAAATAATGAAGTGAAAGATTAGACAAGAAAAGAATCATCTATTATGAGAGCAAGGAACCTGGTCATATCAAATCAGAATGCTCGAATCTAGAGAAAGGAAAATCTCAGAGGAAATATTTTAAGACAATGACAAAAGTTCTAATGGATACTTGGGGTGACTTTGATGAATCATCCGATGAAGATGAAAAACATTCGAGCAAGGCACTGATGGCTAACTATAACTCTAATTTTGACATTGAATCTATTGATCAAGAAATGCAGGTACTATCTGGTCTATCTTGTAATGAGCTTATACAAAAGTTAAATGAGTTTCTCAACATAAGTTATAAAGTTTCTTCAAAAGTTAAGTCACCTAGAAAAGCTCGTGACATCTTAACAGTTAAATGCAACACCGTTGAAACAGAATTTGAAAATTTTAAAAAAGAAAACTTAACTATGAAAGAAAATACTTTATTAACATTAGAGGAAACCATGACCTTGAAAGAGAATGTTTCAAAAACATTAGTGGTTAAGTTCTTAAATTATGTTAAGTATGAAATAGTCTTTCAAGAATATCTTGCAAATATAGACAAAAGTAAACAAGCTTCTATAATCTATGGTATTAACAGAAAAACAAAAGTGGCACAGGCTTGGTAGATTAACAGAAAAACAAAAGTGGCACAGGCTTGTTTGTGGTTACTGCCATAAGGTAGGTCACAATATATTGTCCAATGCAAGAAACATGGAAAGAACAGAAACCTTTTAGAACTAACAAACTAGGACCTAACCAAATTTGGGTACCATAGGACAAATAATAGATCACACAGATGTCCTTAGCAACAAAGTTGAAACACCAGTCATAATGCTTGGGCAAACAGATACTCACAACACATGATGAAAGAAAAACTTATGTTCCAAGACCTGACCGTTAAGAACGGAGGATTGATCAACACAACAAATGTTAGAGGAACCATAAAAAAAAGGAGATATATATGAGAACTCCAATAAAGTTCATCAAGAAGGCAGACCTTGACAAGAATACAAATCCTTTTATCTAGAATCTCTGATCAAAGGAAATGCCAGTAATCATCTGAAAACCATAAAAGAAGTCAATTGGAACCAAATGAGTTTTAATAAACAAACCAAAACAAGTTGATATTTAGGTTCTATTTTTTCTTCTTTACTTAATTGCTTAATATTATGTTTAGTGTGTGTGTGCACCAAATTTCAGTTTGACCCTAAAGAATCCCACTTAATAGTTGTTAAGAGGATTTTTAGATATTTGAAAGACACTACTAACCTTGATTTATGTTATAAACCATCCTCCAAGTACATGTTAGTTGGTTTATGTGATGTTTACTATGTTGGAGATAATCTAGAAAGAAAAAAGAACTAGTCAGAATTGTACATTCCTTAGTGATAATTTGATCTCCTAGTTGAGAAAAAGACAAGGCATTATTGCTCTATCAACAATAGAAGCATACTACATCTCAGCAGCTATATGTTTAACCAAAAACCCTATGTCTGTCGCATCCGGCATGTCCGCGAAAAAGGAGTCGCCACGAATTTTAATTTTATTAAAGGAAAAATAGATAAAACCTAAAATAATGATTTTGAACAAAAAATTTGGATTCAGGATTCGATTACGAGTAGGGAAACTATTATCATCCAACAACGTCCGTTAAAACAATTACCCTATAATTAATTGTATACAAACTATTTATTTATTTATTTTTATTCCAAAAAAATAATAAAAATAAGAAAATAATTATTTACATTAATAAAAGGAGGATTTTTTATTTTATTTTTATTAATTTGATTTGACAAGGAGAAGACCTTGCTCTTACGTATCCTTAAGTGCAATAGGGAAATCAAAATACATGTAGTTCTTGGATAAAAATATTTATGTTTTGATTGATTTAATTATTAATTTTACTTTATATATATATCGAAATGAATAACAAGATGATGATGATGATGATGATGAGTGTTTCGTTTTATTTTAAGAAAAGAAATTGACTATTTTTGACTTTTATAAATTGTAAAGGATAAAAAGCCAAGATCCAAAAGCATGATATTTTTTTTTTGTGTTGAAAAACAAAAAGAAGCTGAACATAACTACAATAGACGGTGGAAAAAGCATTGCATGGTCACAAAGGCATGAGCAGAGTAACGACTCGGCGGTGCATATATGGTGTGGACCAGCAACGATAATAACAAAAGAGTTTAAGATCTATCGTGCAAGAAAAAAAAAACAAAATAAAGAGGACAAGCCAAGAATTTGATAAAGAAGTAGACGATCGTACAACAATCGACTTAATTCTTAGTAGTTCATTCAAAATTTGATCGTAAAACAAAAAAAAAAAATAGATGAGGAGAAAAAAAATATTTACCGCACTGGAGAAGTTTCTTATTAGCTCGTGTTTCCAATCCCTATTTTCTACTTTTCTCTCCTCCCCCCTTTTCCTTTTCCTTTCCCTTATAATTATGTTTTATTTTCCTCTTATTTATAGTTAGATATTAAGTTAAAAAAATTTCATAGTCAATAATTCTCATTAATGTTCATTAAGGTAATTTCTAGTATTTTCAAAAACCTAACATAATTGTTTAAGATATGATTTTTAACCCTTTTTAAGAAAACATAAATTAAATTGAATCCTCAAGTTTTAGTTTCTTTTAAAAAATTTGCTCAAATTTCAAATAATCATATTAAATAGAAATCCTTCTTATTTAGTTTACTCCCGAACAACTCATATCTATTAATTTTATATTTAATTTCATTTTATTTTTTCATTAAATAAAAATAAAACTTTTGAATTAATTTTTTATTACCGTGTTATTATTAGACCAAAAGGGTTGTAAACAAACATAAATAAAAGCCTAACATATATCTCTTTTCATTAACAAGTGAATATTATACACAATAAATTAAATATAAAATTATATATAGAAGTAAAAAAAAAAAGTAAAAAGTTCAAAACCCGATATTATTAATTTTTTGTTAATTTAAGAAAAATCGGACAAATTGGGTGTCGACAATATCCATAACGGTATTTTAGATATTAAATTTGTCGACACTGTTTTGAAACCAAATTGGTTTTATACTTAAAATTTTGATGTTAACAAAACGATTTTATGAGAACCATAAATTTGGCTTGCCTAAGTATGCAAAGAGGAAGGTATCATAGGAAGCGACTAGAGCATCCCACCAGAGGATACCACTAGTGGAAACGACCAGAGGATAGTGACCAGAGAAAGTAAAAAAGTCAGAGGAAACGAAGACAAATTAGTCAATGAAATACTTTATAAAATAACGCACACGAAGACAAATTAGTCAATGAAATACTTTGGATGTGAAATTTTTTATGACGATTCAATGTGATTTTGAAGTCTTTGTACCTTTATTGAACAATGTTTCAATATGGCTCTGATGAACAATGTTTCAATGTGCCTCTAATGAGTAGTGTTTTAGTGTGCCTATGATGAACATTGTTTTAGTGTGCCTTTGATGAACATTGTTTTAGTGTGCCTCTGAGGAACAATCTTCTAGCAGGCATTTGAAGTTTATTTTTTAGCATGCCACTAAAGCCAAAGTTCAAGTACGAATTTGAAGTATTTATTGCATTGACTTTGAATATGCAACACATGCCAAAATGTTGCCTCTGATATGCAACACACACTCTTATGTTGCTCTGGCTTTAAGCCACTAACTCTAAGTCACGCAACTTTGCATATGCCTCTAACTCTAATTGTTAAAACAAATAATACAATATCTAACTCCATCAAACAAGTCATACTCTAATGAAGAAAAATCAATGCCTCTGATGAAAAGTCAACAATTCTGATAAAAGACAAATTTCACTTGGCCATATAAAAAATTATGAAGGTCCAAGAACATGGTCCAATGTTTGTTCCCACCTAAATCAAATCAAACGTGTGAAGGAAAATTTAGCTGAACAAATTCCAAATGAAATCTGAACAATTTCCTAACGCAATCTGAACAAAATACAAATAGTATCACTCTAGAAGAATTAACCATATCAAATTAAAAAAATAAAGAATTGGTTAATTGACATATTATCATAACACATCTAAATTAAAATTATTTTTGACGAAGGTCATTGTACAACAAGCAAGAACGGAGATATGATTCATGATTAACAAAGACTAAACTAAAGCCCTAATTTCAACTATAAATAGTGGATCAAAAGTGAAGAAGAAAATCAAGAACAACATGAATGCACAAACTCATAAATCCTAAAAATCAAAAGTTATTCAGAGAGAAATATTCTATGTGTTGTACTATGGAAAGCACTTGTTCAAAGAAAAATATTCTATATGTTGTACTGTGGAAAAATCATTTTATCAAATCTACTTAGTAGAAGCAAACCAATCAAGTTATGAACCTATGTAATCAAACCTTGGTGTTAATGTGCCTTTAGAAATATGGGGTTGTCAGGTTGTGTGGAGATGACTTGGCTGGTAGAGTCAAGGTAATTGTGTTCCTCAAAGTTTGGGGTTATCATGCTATTTGAGAAGACTGACTTGGAGGGTCAGGTGTAATGTAATTAAAGTTATTGAATTAGTAGAATAAATCATTATGAGTAAAGGAATTGTATGTAGTCAAGTTATTGGTGAACTATGATAAATTACTTGTGTCACTTTACTTCTACATTCCTTAGTTTCGCTACCACTTCTACTCTAAGTCATCAAATCTGAACTAGTTTTAATCAAATAATTAAAAGAATCTAACTTAGACAAACACAATTCAATCCCTTCTTCTCGTGTTTGCACCTGCACACTGATCATCAGTGGGTAGATATTTTCACAAAACCTTTTGCTAAGGACATATTCAGTTTTATAAAGCAGCATCTGAATTTAATGTTTACAAAAGAATGATGTTGAATTCTCTATATGATTGTCTCTAGTAAAACAAAGGGAATGGTTATATGTATATCTGTCAATGTATCTTTTTGAAATGAACTATTTTTAAGAACCCATTTATCACTCGCAGCTCACTGTTTTCCTTTTTGTTTGATGACATAAGGGGGAGTAGGTATTTTTGAGAGTAACTAATTTTGGCTATGTCAGAACATATTCATCTAATGATTTAAACATGTATCTTTTGTGGGGGGAGTAGGGGGAGCTTTGCTAAAATGTTTTATTTTATGCTTTATTTAAAATAAAAAATTATTCACAGAATTTATTTGAAAAACCATAACCCAATTTATTTTAATGATAACAAAATATGTTTGTGGGAAAAATTTAATGCACGAATGTTTCGAATAAGGGTGTAGTTCATAGAACAAGTTTGTAGGATATTATGCTATATCCTTTGGTGATAAGCTATATCCTCTAGTAACTGGGTTAAGACAAAGGAAACCAACACAATGCATATGCTATACACTATAAGTTTGGGGACGCATGCCCCTGGTGGTGACGATGGTCAACAAGGCTTCATTTGGCACTAACAATGCAAGCAAGATTCAGTTGACTTTGGTGTTGTAAGTGACGTTCTGATTCAGTTGTCTCTGGAAAAGCAATCAATGTTCTAGCTCAGTTGCCTCATATGAATACAATCATGTTCTGATTCATCTTCCTCTGACAAGCGTGACAAGCTCTACCTTTGATAAACATGACAAACAAGTGATTCCCTCTACCTTTGATAATCACACCAAAAGTCTAATGGTCAAACTCTGAGTTATTATGTATCCTCTAGAGAAAATCAATGCTCAGAAAGAAATTCAACGCTCTAATGATATCAATGCTCTAAAGAAGTCACATACTCTGATAAATTCATTGCTCCAACAAGACAAAACTCCACGTACGTATCCCCTAAAAATATCTTGCGAATGGCTCTACCTCATTAAAGAATTCTCGAAACAAAAAAAAAAAAAAATACAACAACTACAAGCAAACACAGCCGCTCTGCATAATCTTTTTTATTCTAAGCGTTGAAATTATGAGATTACTTGTTAACATCCTCTTCTTGAGAAGAGTTATTCAGAAAACCTAAACTTATCTATTTGTTACCTAGACCGGTAGTGGTTTTTTTCCTCAACGACTTGAAGGTACTAAGTTGGAAGTTGAGAAGACATTATACGGTTGATTTCAACATCTTTTTGTTGTTGAATATTTCCTTTTTGGGATTTTGAAATAACGGGGGTTTAGAAATTGAGAATGAGGGAAAAGGTAAGGTTTTGCATGCAGGTATTGTTGGTATTTCCATTCAAATTTTTAGAAACCATTATGTATGTTGTATGAATTTTGGTTTGCTATTGAATTGAAAGATTGAACGTTGAATGTTTATGGATGGTATGTTATTAACTGTTATATCTGGTCTCTAAACATTCTATGTTAATTTTGTTTGGAACTCATTCTAAATATTTTGTGTTGACTCTATCTGAAACTTCCACTAAACATTTTATGTTAATCTGTCTAGAACTTCCTCAAAATTTTATGTGCTGACTTTGTTTGGAACAATCTTTGAACATTCTTGTTAATTCTGACTGAAACAACCTCTAAACATTCTATGTTAATTCTTTCTAGAACTTCCTCTAAATATTTTGAGTTGAATATGTCTGGAATTTCATTTAAATATTTTATGTTAGTTCTTCATGGAACTTCCACTGAACATTCTATGTTAATTATGCCTGGGACTTCCTCTAAACATTTTATGTTGAATGTGTCTGCCATATTACTCTGAATAAATTCACAAGTTGTTTTTTTATAAGGAAATTAGCAACTTATATAGGTACATGAACACTTATAATAAACATATAATTAAACAATTAAAATTTATTGTTGTTTAAACATAGTCATTAAATACAGAAAATAGTACTTTGTGTTCAACTTAACAAGATAAATTATAAGGCAATAATAACGTCAACGGGAACTCAATCACACCTTTACTTAATTATAATCATTCGTATGCAAAGATAGCCAGCAACCCCAGTTATTTCACTTAAAAATAAATTAAGTATAATCTATAATTCCATTTTTTTTCAACTCAATTAAATTATCAAAATAATATTTGAAGTAAGTATTGGATAGTGTAATCAACTAGTGATGATGAACTTAATTTACTTAATTGCCTAATACAATGAGTACCAACAATAGAAATGACACTTACATAGAAACCACCTTGACCCTACAAGTCAAGTATTCTCCTAACAACCTGACAACTAGTAGCAGATCTTGTACAAAATATTGGGGGGAACGACAAATATTAATAAAATTATTATAATTGAAATTCTTAAAAGTCATATAATTTTTTTAAAAGTTTCACACAATTCATACATAGTAGACATATTGCAAAAGTTAGAATTTTAATTCTCACAAGTTTTACAATTTTCATAAGTCACACAATTCGCACAAATTTTAAACGTCGTGTCACTCCTAAAAAATACACATTAATTAAAACAATTCACAATTACAAAATAGTGTAATATTATATTATATAATAGTGGTTAACATGTAAAAGTTTGTTAATAGTTAATAGTTGAGTTGTTAACTAGAGTGTTAGAGTTTGTCTATTCGAGATTAATTAGTTTATCATTCGGTATTTGCTAGTTTATCTATATATAGCTTATTGTTTTAATGTTATTAGTATAAATTCTAAGAGAGACATAACAAATTGAGCATATATCTGAGAGAAGAGAGGTACATAAATACATAAGTGGAGAGAGGAGATGTGAAATGCGATGTGAGTTTCTCAAAAAACAGTATGAGAATATTTTAATAATTTATCACTATTATTTTGATAATCTATTGTTATTATATATAAGGAAAAAATTGATAATGTATAGTTATTATGTAAATATATATAAAAAAATATTAATAATATAAGGGATGTCGTGGCCCTTACTACCACACAACACACGTTTACCTCGACTGTCATATATATATGTCTCGGGTTGAGTTGAGGGTATCTACGAGGACAGGAGCAATTTGAATTGTACTTTCACCGGGATGGTGACATAGTATCAAATCTCATAACCAAGTACTTCAGAGTTAGAATGGTACCACATTGTGAAGTTGAGTCTAAGCTCATGCACAACATTGCATTTCCTTGTGATTATTTTGTTGTGATTGATGTGTTTCAAAAGCAATACTAATTTTCTTAGATGATTTGATGTTATAGTGAAATGTATTGATTTTCCTTGAGTTATTTTGATTTTTTGATGTGATATTTCTCTTGAGCGATGTTTGTAATACGATTATGTTATGATTTTTTATGTGTGTTCTTCTTACTTGTATTACACTATCAACATGATTTCGGAATTCACCTCCTTCGTTTATTTGTGTTTGACTGGCTTGGCCCCGCGTTTGCAAAATCGTAGTTGTTACATGTTAATGGGTCTTGAAGTTCAAGTTTGGGAGCAATTTTGCTCTGATAGGTGATACCGGAAATAGGAGTTTTAATTTGTATTTTACTTATTTGATTTGAAACAAATTTTTGTACTTAAATCAAGTTTATTGAGATTGCACAATTTTAATGGATAAAATAAGTTTAAAGTGTTCCTTTTGATTTTTGAGAAACGTGATATCCTAAGAAAACAATCACAAGAAAATGCAATGACATCAGGAAGATATCCAGAACAATCAAACTGAATCTCCAGATTGATCATTAATCTCCAGAAAGTTCAAACTGGCAAAACCAGATTGATAATAAATCTCCGTTTCTATAGAATTACAGTTTTGATCTCCTTACTTCTGCAAAGGTTTATAATCATTCACCAAACTAATTTGGACAGACTCAAGGCTCTAGATCGAAGCTGTATCGTCAATGACTAAATGAGAAGCTTCAAATCCTTTTAAACTCAAAGGCAAACATATTAAGAAAAACTGTAACAACATCAGTCAAAACAAATTCAAAATGTTCAAAGACTGGATTATTTTTAATCATATATATTGGTTTTGGTCAAAACTGACAGAGCACTACCAACAGCTCTTTTGACCATTATTAAATGCTTCAATCACCTATAAAAGAAACGCCAATGTCCAGGAAAATTGTAGAAGTTCAAGTGCTATCAAAGTCTCATAAATCATTCACATTCACATACTTAAAATTCTCATTTTTACAGAGAATAACCAGTTTTGAACTTTTATATCATACTGAGTTATTACTACTCAATTATTTGTAAGGAATCGAATCTTAAACAAGAGTTGAGATATCTCAGATTCTATCAAAACAATCTCATCATTATTGTAAAACTCAAACTATAAGAGTATAAATATAGTTTGAATAGATTATAATTAATCCTATCAAGATCGATAAGTGATTAATTACTTTCTGGGTGGAAAGAAATAGAGCTTGTAACATATCAAGGTTGATCTAAGGTAGGTGCTTAAAACAAAGAAGGTTCTTTGTTTTGAACACTTAGTGAAAATCTCACAGTTGTGAGGACTGGACGTAGCCCAAGTTGGGTTAACAGGGATATATCTTTGTATGGTATTCCTTCTCTTATCTCTTTATTTATCCATTTTCTGGTAAAAATCAAGAACGTTCTTCATTTTCTGTTTTCTTAACCAAGATCATTCTTGAGTTAAATATTGAGGTTTCTTTAGAAATTTTTAAAAGGTGTATTTATAATTCAAACCCCCTTCCTTTAAATCAACATTGTTACTTTAATTGGGATCAGAGCTCGGTCTCTAGAAAGATGAAAAACACCTAACAAGTGCTAGAGAAAATATCTAGAAGAAAAGATGTCGAAAGCTAAATACATTGTTGAAGGAGGATCTTCAAATAGACCACCATTCTTTGATGGATCTAATTATTATTTCTGGAAGAATAAGATGCAGTTGTTTTTGAAATCTCAAGATATAGGGATATGGCACATCATTACATATGGAGATTTCATACCAAGAGTTGATCAAGATGACTCAACCTTTATTGTGAAGAAAGAAGCAAATTGGACAACTGATGATAAAACTAAGGTACTCCTAAACTCTAAAGCTCAATTATTCTTATCATGTGCCTTAAGCCTGGAAGAGAGTGAAAGAGTACATGAATGTACAACTACAAAAGAAGTATGGGATACATTGCAAACTCATCATGAAGGAATAAGCCATGTCAAAGAAACAAGAATAGACATTGGCATAAGAAAATTGGAACTGTTCGAAATGCAAGAAGGAGAAACTATTGATGAAATGTACTCAAGGTTCACAATAATAGTAAATGAAATGCGTTCTTTTGGCAAAGTTTACACAGTTCAAGAAAGAGTAAGAAAAATCATGAGATGTCTTCCAATCATTTGGAGACCAATAGTAACAGCTATAAGCCAAGCCAATAATCATGAATCACTTCCCCATGGAAGAATTAATTGGAACATTAAGAGCACATGAAGTACTAATACAAGAAGACAAACCGATCAAGAAGGAAAAGACAATAGCACTAAAGGCATCTCAAGAAAATATCACAGTACAAATAGAGGAAGAACCAAAAGAATTTAACAAGAAGATGATGATGAAATTGCTCTTCTCACCAGAAGAATACAAAGAATGATGAGAAGAAGATATCAAATCAAGAAGGGATTTCAAAACAAAAATCCCAAAACAGAAGTTGACAAAATCCAAGTCACATGCTTTGGATGTAATAAATTAGGACATTACAAAGTAGAGTGTCCCTTAAACAAGAATCCACCAAAATAATTTCCTTTCAAAAAGAAATCAATGATGGCAACATGGGATGATTCAGAAGAATCAGAAACTGAAGATGATGAGGAAGTTAACATATGCTTGATGGAAAAAACAAAAGAAGATGAGGTAATAAATCCCTAACCTTGTTATTTATGTGAACAAATGGGAAATGAATTTGATAACTTGTTAAATGATTCAAATCTTCTTATTCAAAAATGTAGTTTCTTAAAAGAACAATTTCATAAAGAAAAAGAAGAAAAAGAAAAGAGTCAAGATAGGAATAATGTTCTCAAAAAAATCATTCAAGAATTAAAAGAAACACATAAACAAAATTTTGAAAAACGAGAAGGTCAAGAACGTTCTGCACTAAAAATGGAGAACATTCTCCATAAAACTAAAAATGAAGTTCATAAAACTGATTTGTTAAATTTCATTAAAACCACTGAAACTTTCCAGAAAATTATTGGATCTAAAATAGGAATCTTTAATAAAGCTAGTCTTGGTTTTAATCAAACTCAAAAAACAAAAACGTATGAGAATTTTTTTGTCCCAAAAAGAAAGGAAGAAAGATGTAAAACTAGATGCTCTAATTGTAAAAAAAAACTTGGACATCTGGAGTTTGCTTGCTATTTTAGAAAAAGAGATGAAAACATTAAAAGCAAAAAGTTGATTAAAAGAGAAGATCTTTCTTCTAAACCAGTGTTGAAAAAACTACAAAAAGGAGAACATTCTCTAGGCGGCTCTCAAAACAGAGAAAGTTCCAAAACGAAAGTTGAGCCTTCTCTAGATAATTTGGGAAAAAGAGAACGATCTAGAACCACTTCAAAATCAAGTTTAAAATCTTTTGAAACCTAGATTATCAAGTCAAATCCAAAATAAACAATTAAATGTTCAGTTTCTTTCAAATCCGGTCATGAAAAAACGATGTGCAATCTTAAGGAAAAAGGAAATTTCAAAACTAACTCTCAAAGACCCAAAACAAAGTGGGTACCTAAGGCTAAGATAACATCTTATACAGGTTAGATTTCCAAATATAAAGAGAAAGCCTTGGTTCTTGGACAGTGGTTGTTCAAGGCACATGACGAAAGATTAAAATTGCTTTATGACATTCATCAAGAAGGATGGAGGATCGATTACTTTTGGAAATAACAATCAAGCTCATATTAAAGGTAAAAGAACTATTGGTAAGACAAACTATGCTCAGATAACTGATGTTCAATATGTTGAAGGTTTAAAATACAATCTCTTAAGCATAAGTCAGCTATGTGACAATGGATGTGATGTTATTTTCAAACCAAAGGTATGTGAAATCAGAAAAACTGAAACTGGAGTAACTTTGTTTTCTTGAAATAGAAAAAATTTTATATGTTTTATATCTTGAAGAACTACCTGATAAATCCTATTTTATGTTGATCAATAAAGTTAAATGGACATGGCATAAAAGAGCTAGACATATCAGTATGAAAACAATTTCAAAAATCTCAAAATTAGATTTCGTTAGAGGATTTCCCAAGCTCAATTTTGATAAAGATAAAATATGTGAAGCATGTGCAAAAGGAAAATAAGTCAAGAACAATTTTTATTCAAAAGATTTTGTAACCACAAATAGAACTCTTGAACTACTTTACAAAGATCTTTTTGGGCCAATCAAAACAACAAGTCTAGGAGGAATGAAATATAGTTTTGTGATTGTTGACGATTTCTCAAGATTCACTTGGGTGTTATTTTTAAAACAAAAAGACGATGCATTTGAAGCATTTAAAATATTTTGCAAAAAAGTATAAAATGAAAAAGAATCCAACATCATTTCTGTAAGAAATGATCATGGAGGAGAATTCATAAATACTTATTTTAAAACCTTCTTTGATGAACTTGGTATTTCTCATAATCTATCATGTGCAATAAATCCACAACAAAATGGAGTTGTTGAACGGAAAAATATAACATTACAAGAAATGGCAAAAACAATCTTGGAAGAGTCTAATGTTGAAAGGTATTTTTGGGCTAAAGTCGTAAACACATCTTGTTATATCTTAAACTGTGTATTCATAAGAAAAATCATCAACAACACCCCATATGAAATCTGGAAAAATAGAAAACCAAACATTTCTTACTTTCACATTTTTGGTTGTTATTGTTATATTTTGAACAACAAAGATATCATTGGAAAATTTGATGCAAAATCTGATAAACCAATTTTTCTTGGTTACTCAACTAATTATAAATGATATAAAGTATTTAATCTAAGAACCAATGCTGTATAAATTAATATGCACATATTATTTGATGAGTTTGATTACTTGGATATAAGTAAAAAGGACGAGGAAGAAGAAACTCAAACTGATTTACAGCAGCAAGACAGTCTGCAGAAAACAGAGATTGATAAACAATCTTCGTTTCATCCTCCACCAAAAAGTTGGAGAACGATTAAAGATCATCTTCAAACACAAATAATTGGAGACACGACTGTTGGGATTAGAACAAGAAAATCATTCCACAATGATGAAAACAACATGGCAATGATATCCCAGATTGAACCAAAATCAAAATCAATTAAGGAAGCCATAATTGATCAATCTTGGAAAGATGCCATGAAGGAAGAACTGTTGCAGTTCGAGAAAAACGAAGTATGGACAGTGGTGCCTGATCCATTAGATCAAATAATCATTGGTACACGATAGGTTTTCAGAAATAAACTAGATGAAGAAGGAAAGGTTATCAGAAACAAAGCGATACTGGTTGCTCAAGGATACAATCAACAAGAAGGTATAGATTACGATGAAACTTTTGCTCAGGTTGCAAGGTTAGAAGCTATTCGTATACTTCTTGCATATGCATCTCATAAGCTTATTAAATTGTTTCAAATGGATGTCAAAAGTGCATTTTTGAATGGATTCTTAAATGAATATGTTTATGTGAAACAGCCTCCAGGATTTGAAAATCAATCAAAACCAAATCATGTTTTCAAACTTACTAAAGCTTTATATGGTTAAAACAAGCACCAAGAGCTTGGTATGAACGATTAAGTTCATTCTTAATCATAAATGAATTTTCAAGAGGAAAAATTGACACCACATTATTTAAGAAAACACAGAAGAATGATTTACTTATTGTTCAATTATAAGTTGATGATATCATTTTCGAATCAACAAATCAAAAATTGTGTGAAGGATTTTCAAAACTTATGCAAAGTGAATTTGAAATGAGCATGATGGGAGAATTAAAGTATTTTCTTGGATTACAAATTAAGCAACATGAAAACGGTATTTTCATTT
The DNA here is from genome assembly GCA_037974875.1 of Cicer bijugum. Lineage (NCBI taxonomy): Eukaryota > Viridiplantae > Streptophyta > Magnoliopsida > Fabales > Fabaceae > Cicer > Cicer bijugum. Next base: position 1,032,469 of record JBBPBT010000623.1, read on the forward strand.
ATCAAGAAAAATACATTAAAGATCTGTTAGTCAAATACAAAATGAATGAATCAAAGATCGTGTCTACTCCCATGCATCCATCATCTTCTTTAGAGAAAGATGAAAATGGTAAATCTGTTTCTGAAATAGAATATCGAGGAATGATTGGCTCTTTGCTTCACTTAACTTCTAGTAGACTGGATATAGTATTTGCAGTCGGACTATGCACTCGATTTCAATCAGCACCAAAAGAAAATCATTTAACAACAGTAAAACGAATCTTTAGATATCTTGTCGGAACCGCTAATCTAGGTCTTTGGTATATAAAAGGTTCGCATTTTGATCTTATAGCATATTGCGATGCTGATTATGCTGGAGATAAAATCGAAAGAAAAAGCACCAGTGGAGCATGTCAGTTCTTAGGAGAAGCATTGATAAGCTGGTCTTATAGAAAACGAAACACAATAGCTTTATCAACCACTGAAGCTGAGTATGTTTCAGCGGAAAATTGTTGCTCACAAATTCTTTGGAATAAAAATCAACTCGAAGACTACTCAATAAGTTATTCCAACATTCCAATTTACTGTGATAACACTAGTGCAATAAATTTGTCTAAAAATCCAATATAACACTCTAGATCAAAACATATTGAAATAAAACATCATTTTATTCGTGATCATGTCAATAAGAAAGATATCGAATTAATCTTTGTTGATACTCAAAATCAACTTGCTAACATCTTTACAAAGCCTCTTGTCGAGGATAGTTTCAATTTGATCGACGAGAAACTGAAAATTACAAAAAATCCAGAAAATTCTGGTTATGTAGAAAACGAAGAACGTTTATCAATCTCTGTTTTTTCAAACATTAGTCTTCGTTTTTCAAACCAACATTCTCCTATGTGTCACACTTTCCCTCTCAAAACCAAAAAGGGAAATCTTGGCATTTAATGCATGCGTCTCTTTGTCTGCTAAAGAGAACTAACACAAAACACTCCCGCTCCCAAAATCCTCTCCTCCTTCCCAAGGCTCAAAATAATCATTGATATTTCTCTTCAAAACATAACTTCTGACTGACATTCAAACCACTCCATCTTCCCTCTATTTTCCTTAAAAAATAGAAAACAGTATTCTCAACTTCTCATCTTCTTCCTCAAATCTCTATCACTCAAAAACTTTCTCAACTCAAACAATGGCGCGCACAAAGCATTCTACAAGAAATAATGCATACCCTTGCTCACCATCCTCATCATCCCCATCATCTGCTCAATACAACGCTCACCCTCTCCACCACCACGACTAACTCTGCCATACGTTTCCTCTGATACCTCGTTTTCTGACTACCTCTCATTGTCCCTAGAAAATAACCCTAATCTCCCTATCAATCCCAATCCTTTATCCACTATTCTTCCACCATTCTACACATGTCCTCCTCCTAATCTTGCTCAAATTCCCCCTCATCTGTTCGCAAAAAGACGTTCCATGAGAGTACAATCTAACATTGTAACCTTAAAGGCCTCAATCGAAAAGCCATTCTACTTCATCATCTCTGATTCCGAGACTGATGCCTCATCTGATACCTCCTTCACACAAACGCTACAAAGAAAGAACAAACCAAACCCATCACTCCATCACAATCCTCCTTCTCCTCTGAACCGTCTCAATCAAATCCTCCTAATCAAAAAATGAGATTGATCAATGAAATCTTCTCCTCTCTTCCTAAATCATCTCAAACTTTAACTCAATCTAAAAAACTAACACAACAATCCATGAAAACTAAAACCACCTTGACCATCGCCCAATTCCTAGCTAGAAACAAACTCAAAAATCCCCAAAGAAAGAAGATGCATGCACTCAAACAAAACTTAAAACTCACTGAACTTGCCTCTCTAGAACATTCTTAGTTTCCAAAATGTTCCCCAGCCCCACATCCAGAACGTTCTCCAGTTCGTACTCCTTCTCATTCTACACCACAAAAACGTTATCCACATTAAGAACGTTCTCCTGCTCAACCACTATCTCTGTCACATCCTCAAGAAAATTCTTCCCCAGTTCATACATCTTCCCTTTCAACAAAATCGAAACATTCATCCACATCTGAAACATCTGAACCCTCTTCATCTTCATCCCCATCTGAATCATTTGACCCATCTCCACCCGCTAAAAAATCCAAACCAAACACACACCCTCTTATTTCACCAAAAAATTCAAAAAACTTCAAAGCTAAATGGGCTCAACGTGAAGTAAAAATGTCGATTTACAAGAATGGGGGGTTTGAATTGTAAATGCACCTTTTAAAAATTCATGTCAAAACTTAAGAAAATAACACAAGAATGATCTTGGTTATGAAAACAGAAAACAAAGAACATTCTTAGTTTTTGTTATAAAATAGAGAACGTTCCTAAATTAGCTTAAAACAGAAAATCAGTTTATGTTTTATCTTAGTTAATCAATTCAGTATGATAAATAAATAGTTAGGAAAGAGAATACCACACAAAGATTTATCCTGGTTCACCCAACGTGGGTTACGTCCAGTCCTCACACTGTGAGTTTTTCCACTAAGTGTTTAAAAGTAAAGAACCTTCTTGATTTTACAACACCTAGTCTAGATCAACCTTGATCTAACATCACTTATCTAACCTTGATAGGATGTAATCTTTAAACAAACTACAAAGAAACTCTTATAGTTTGAGTTTTTGCAATTTGATTGTTTTGACAGAATCTAAGATTTCTCAACTCTTGTTTGTGAAGTGATTCTTTACAAAATGATCTAGTGATAATTTCGCAATCTGATATATGAATATACAACAACAGCTGTTTCGCGAATGCAGAAAGTAAGATTGCCTCTATTTTGCAGAATTTCAAGTTAAAGTGTGATTGATTTATGAATTTCTCAGCACTTGAATTTCTTGCTTTCATACTTGATTAAGGCATTCTATTTATCGGCTGAAGATGTTGGACTTAAATCCCCTTAATCTTAGTTTTGACATAATTAACAAACATACAATGTTAATACATCTTGTGATAAATCTAACATTTTGATTGAGTAAGATTTCAGGAACAACAACTCAACCCTACATACTTGAGACATTAGCTTGGAACTCAAGAAAGCAACAAAAGTTGGAAAACTCACTGAGCAAATCGATTAGGAAATTGATTCTATAAAAGGGTTGTATGAAAATGTTTAGTCTGTAATTAAACAATCGATTAGGCAATCGACTGGCACAATCATTGATGAAAATTGTACAAGTTAGAGGGAAGCCATTTTGCAAGCTAATCGATTAGGCAATCGACTGGCACAATATTTGATAAAAATTGTGCAAGTCAGAGGCAAGCCATTTAGCAGGCTAATCGATTGGCAAATCGATTGCTCAAATCACAAGACTAAAACTGATTGTAAAAATCGATTGACAAATCGATTGTGCAAAGTCACAGGGCCAAGCCATTTAATAAACTAATTGATTGGTAAATCGATTTTGTAAATGAGATTTCAAAAGGAACTTGGTCTGTGACAAACACAATCGATTGGACAATCCATTGTGACAAATTCTTTTGTTACAAGTTTGGTATCAATCGACTAGGCAATCGATTGAACTGAGCCAACTGGAAAAATCATTGTTCAGAAATATAACACTTAATCGATTGGCACACTGATTTGCTTGAAATAAGCTAAATCCCTGTTTTAAACCAAATCGATTGGAAGAAAAATTTGAGTTACAGGGAACACTCAGTATATGGCCAAATCGATTATGTGACTTAATGAATCGCTTATGTGAATTAATGCATCGATTGAGTAATCGATTGTTTTGATCTTGTTGTTGGAACAAAACATCTGTAATCGATTAGGCAATCGATTTCATTATGAACTGCACATAATTTTCTAAAAGGTGCATTAAAATAATCGATTAGGAAATCGATTAGTTTATGTAGTTTCAAGATTCAAGAAAAACAAGATTCGGGATAGTCGATTGGGAAATCGATTGAGCTTTTTTATTGCATTAATAAATCGATTGGTCAATCGATTTATCTGTTGTTTTTCAGAAACTATATAACCTGTTTTCAATCACTTTCTCTCATAACACTCAGAGAACTTTTGAATACTTTAGACACAATTTGAATAACATTTTATAGTACTTTTTCAGTCCCAGAACAAACGACGATTGATGATCAAGAAAGAGCTGAAAAAGACTTCTTGAGAGAAAAAGGGAAAGATCTCACAAACACTCAAATTGGCAAACAACTTCTTGTGTGAGATTAATTGCAAGTGATTGAGAAATATTCTGTTCTTCATTTTATATTTTTCTGTAACAAAGATTCTGTAAACAAAGAACTGAGAAAAATCCAGTAGTGAAACTGGTAGTTATCTTCATTGTTGAGAGGGCTCATCAAGAAGAGGCTTTGCTGTTGTAAGACCCATAATTTTAAATTACACTTTATGTATTTTAGTGTATTTTGGGTATTGAACTCGGAGGCTTTTTAGCCAAGTTATTAATATTTTGTGAGCTTAAATGCCCAAAAATATATTTTGATACCCCGATTAAAATTGTTCGTCGATAAATAAATTAAATTAACTGTTGTGGATCTTTTACGAAGAATTTAATTCTAGAGAGTTTCGTTAAAAATATCTTGGGTTGCTAAAAATTGCATCTGTCAATCGAGTTGCGACGATAGTAGATATTTTTGACAAAAAGTGGTTTGGAGAGGTTATGGGTGAAATTGTAATTTTAATAAATATCTAGATATTTGTTAAGTTATAATTAATATATATATATATATATATATATATATATATATATATATATATATATATGTTTGTTTGGAGGGAAAAGGAAAAGAGGTAGAAAAGAAAGAAAAGGAACTAGAAAGAAAGGAAATAAGAAGGAAAGAAAGACAAAGGAGAGAGAAAGAAACATTTCTCTTCTTCTTCCTCTGCCGCGCTCACGCCACCTTCTCCCTTTTTCTTCATTCGTTGGTTTTGCTTCCTTTTTCGTTCTTTGACTTCAAGAATAGAAACCCAAGGATTAGTGGATAAGAGAGCAAGGTTTTCTCAGCTTCACTCTTCCTCTTTGATCCGAAAACGAAGAAAAACGGTTTAGGGATTTCAAAACCGTCAAACACAAACCTTCCCGTTTCACCTAGATCTAAGCTTCATTTCACGAAGAGATAGAAGGGAAAGTTGCTCACTACCATGCTACAGTGCTAGGGGACCATCTTTGGAAGCGGCGTTGCGAGCGGAGATTTTACCGGATTTGCTCGCGGTGCTATAAATCGACGTTACAGCTAACGTGAAGGTAAGGGCTCCTTCCAAACATTTAGTTTGCATTTAGGGCCTTATCTATAGTTGTGTGGAGAGGAATTTGATTAGGGTTGGTGTATTGAATTGGGGAAAATGAATTTAACTCATTTATGTATAATTTTGAGTAAATGAAATTTGATGTATTTGAGTGTTATGATTGCGTTGATTTGGGTTCATCGTACACGGCGTGTCTATACTTGATGTTTGTTTATTGATGTGATTTGGTGTGAATCATAGATTGAATTTGATAACATGTTTGAGACGTGTTTTATGTGGTTTGTGTGGAAAAATGATTTTGTGTGAGTTATGGATTGAATGTGAAAGTACGTTTGAGTTTGTTTTGTATGGAATTTGAAAACCATTAAGTTAAACAAGTATTAAGAATGGGGAATCTCTTAACGTCTTGTTTACTTAATGTGAGTTTGTGAAAATCGTTTAAGATAAATGAGTATTAAGAATGGGGAATCTCTTAACGACTTATTTACTTAATGTTGTCGTGAAAACCATTAGAGTTAAACGAGTATTAAGAATGGGGAATCTCTTAATGTCTCGTTTACTTAATGTGTGTTTTGGAAAATCGTTTAGGTTAAATGAGAATTAAGAATGGGGAATCTCTTAATGTCTTGGTTACTTAATGTTTGCTTTTGAAAATAGTTTCAGTTAAATGAGTATTAAGAATAGGGAATCTCTTAATGACCTGTTTACTGAATGTTTTGTGTGGAAAATTGTTTAAGTCAAATGCGTGTTAAAAATGGGGAATCTTTTAATAACTACATTTGCTTAACGATCGTTGTGAATGGAGTCAGTATACGCTCATGCATTTTCATGCTTTTTGTAAATCGTGCAGACCCATGATAGGTGGCACCTTGATAAATTGTACTTTGGCCTGTGATAGGCGGTACATTTATGATTTACGTTTTTGTAAATTGTGCAGACCCGTGATAGGTGGCACCTTGGTAAATAGTACTTTGGCCCGTGATAGGCGGTACTTTTACGATTTACGGTTTTTTGTAAATTGTGTTGACCCGTGATAGGTGGCACCTTGGTAAAGTGTACTTTGGCCTGTGATAGGTGGTACATTTACAATTTACGTTCTTTTTAGTAAGCCGTGCAGACCCGTGATAGGTGGCACCTCGGTAATTGGTACTTTAGCCTGCGATAGGCGGTACAATTATGATTTACGGCCCTTCGAGGAGGGTTTTGGTTTGGAATTCCGAGTCCATGCATTTTGGCATATATGCATTGCATTAGGGTGCTTGGCACACGAGTCGTGGTTGATTCAAATTATGATTGTGTTGATTTTGCTAAGTGTTATGGTTTGAAATTATGCGTAAGTGTGTTTTGATTCAAATTGTGATTTTGTTGATTGTACTAAGAGTTATGTTTTGGAATTGAGTGATGGTACATTAGATTGTAAAAACGATTTCGAAACTCATAATGTCGTGGTGAATGTGTGGGAATTACTAAGTGTTAAGATTTGGAGTTGTGTATGAATGTGATTGAGTTAGTTTATGTATTTTTGGAAGAATATGCGGGGAAATCGATATCCCAATCGATTGGATGAGTTACAGGGACTTCCCTAATTTGACATAATCGATTTGCCAATCGATTTTATAATATGTTTTTCAAAACCATTTAAGAAATCAATTTGGAAATCGATTTGGCCATACAGGAATTCAACAAAACTGACAAAATCGATTTGGAAATCGATTGACATTAAGTCAGTGGCTCAGCTATGCTGACAATCGATTGCCCAATCGATTGCCCAATCGATTGAATTAAGCCCAGAGTTCAAATTTCACTAAAAACCTTCAGGAAATCGATTTGGAAATCGATTGGCTTTAATACAGGGGCTCAGTTATCCATTCAATCAATTTCCCAATCGATTGGCTTAGTGGAAATTCTTATTTTGAGTTAGATAATCGATTGCTTAATTGATTTATCATTGTTTTGGTCAGTTATGTATTACTTGATGGATTGAGAACTTTATTTTGATTTCAATTTTAATTTGGCAAGCATGATATGAACTTTTAGCATATGGAAAACCCTTCTAAGATGCATGATAAGTTGAAAAGGTTATTTGTGCATTGAAAAGTAAATGTTATGTGTTAACTGTTAATTTCGGTTGGTGACCCTTTACAACTATTATGGAAATCTGGGCTTTGCCCTCAGATGAGAGCCATGATGATCCTACCGGTTCGTACCCTATGGATGGGAATATAGATGGGGATGCTTGATTGGAGCTACGTTAGGAGGATCTCACGAGGCGCGTGGAGATCATTCAGGGTGTTTAGTTGTTTTGTAAAATGATCAGACTAGGTTGACATAGAGGGAACAAATATCTTTCTTTTGGGTTGCTTTTATTTTTAAACTGGAAGATTGTGCCACATTTGTTATGTAAATATTTTGAATTCATATTTTGAGAACTTTTTCCGCTGCTTGTAAATTATAATGACTTAATTATTTATCCAAAGGTTTTACCTTATTTATTTCTCTGTTGTATTTGAATTTCTTTTGAAAAAAAAAAAATACACCCTCGCTTTGAAAAACGGGGTGTTACAGCTGTGATCTTGGAAGAGTTTGTAAAGAAACTCTAGGATACAGTGGGTGCGAAATAGAATAGGGAGAGAGTTTTAAGATTGATAGGCGGGGAGCGCTGGAACATCTGTAAAACTGCTCTACAAGATTCCATTGGAAAAGGTTAAGATTAGTTTGATCTTAGGACTGGACGTAGGCCGTCAAACAGACGGCTGAACCAGTATAAAAATCATGGTGCACTACTTTCTATCCCTTACTCTTTATTTCCATTTTACATTGTATGATTGTATGATTAATCTTGATTGCATGCAATAGTTGAATTCAGTTTAAATTGTACTGATTGATTTACTAAATGTTTGTATGTGAATCTTTATATTGTTAAGACCTTGGATTCGTATCTGTTGAAATTGAAATAATATTGATCACGTTGGTTTCGATATTGATTTCATTACTTGGAAACGGTATATGTTAACCTGTTTAATTAGATTTTAAAATCTGTAATTAGACTGTCATATAAGTTTTTAGTAATTAGAGGACATAATAACCAACAGAAGATGCACTGAATATGAGTACGAAAGAGCTGTTGGAGAGGCTCTGCTTTTTCTGGCATAAGGCAATATTTCAGAATAAATTAATCATGTTATGACATAGCCTTTTTTAACTTTTGGGTTTAGCATTTAAAGCAGTCATGTACTTTTCTGACAGAGTCCTTGACGTTTCTTCATTGATCTTGGATGATACATTCTCCATCACGAGTCTTGAGTGCAACTAGACAAGATTGGAGAAGAATTGCAAGCTGAAATAGAGCAGATTGCAGGTCTGCTGCTGCTGTGCAGAAAATGGAGAACGATGAACGTTCTTGGTTTTTAGAATGAACGTTCTTGAGATTAAATAATCATTCTAGAGTTCCTGTTTTAATCATTCTGGATTTCCTTTGCAATTGTCTTGTCATATGTCAAGATTGATTGAGCTTTCTTGACATTTGATTTTTGGAGTTCACACACTATCATGACTTTTGTCTATCTTTGAGTCCTTTTAATTTTGAGATCAAATAGCCCTTTTGAGCTTGGATTAATCCTACTTGTTCCTTGCCATGTACTGATTAGATATGAACAAATTTCCAGGACATATTCTTTGTTAACGAGATAGAAAAAGTTTGAACATGCTGTGAAGAACATTTTTGAAGCTAGAGATCATTCTCTGTTTTGGTGTTCTTGTTGCTGTTTTCTTTGCTTTGTTTGGTGCTGTTCTTAATTAAATTTACTCAAAAGCACAAGTTAAATTAACATAACATTTAGAATCATAATTAACATTCTTTATTAACTTTTTGTTTGTTTTCATCAAAATATTAAGTTGAGATTTTGTCTCAACACAACGCCCTATTGGAATCGGAAGAGGTTTTGTTTTTGATAAACTTATAATCAATGGCAATATTGTCCAACATCATACTGATGCACTAGGTTGGACCTCTTTTCTCCAAACATATGAACATTACTACCCCGATGTTGTATGAGCCTTCTACTGCAATGCCACGACTTTTCCAGACAAATCTCTAATCATCTCCACCATTAAGGGAATGAAGATAAGCTTAACTCCATATATCATGGCTTCCATCCTTCAACTGCCTACAGAAAGACCTTTAGTTTTTGGCAACACGTGGTGCTCAGCTCTGAATCTTAAAGAAACTGAAGTACTCTCTGACTTGTTTCCTGAAGGATCCACTCGCTACCTCTCCACATATCTCAAACCCCATCCAAAAGTCTTCAACAATATGAGCCAACATACTCTCCTTCCTCAATGTGGAAGCCACAAGTATGTCTCTGCAAATGATGCCTTAATCATCTATCACCTTCTAAACTGTAAGCGCCTCAATCTTCCTCGTGTAATAGTTCAACACATGATTTGCGTTGCCACTAAGGATTACAAGAAAAGAAAAATATTGTTTGACATTCCTCTCTCCACTGAAAAATCACTCATCAAAATCTCAAAATTTTCCACAAAGAACCTCTCCCACATGCGCAAAACATTCTCTAAACAACCTTCCACTACTACCTCCTCATTTCTAACTTCCTTAAAGCGAAAATGCTCGGCAAGACGAAGAACTGCCCCCATACCTATCCCATTCTCACCTCAAACATCTGATTATTTAGGAGATGCAGTAAAAAAAACGACTCTAGAATGTTCTCCACAAAACCAAGAACGTTCTCCAGAAAAAATACCAAATACATCAACTTTCTCCGTCTTTCCTCAACCATCAACATTATCCTCCACAGATTTCCTCTCATACTCTCAAATACTTCACTCTCCTCCTCATGACTTCGGTAAGTTACTGCCCAATCTCCATATAAGTATCATGTCTCCACTTTTTGTGTCCCCACAAAAAACAAGCTCCTCCATTTTCAGTATTAGTCAGTTTTTAAACTTTCCAGAAGTTGTTGGCCCATCCTGTAAGCCTTCCACACCATTTGGTCCTTTACCCTCCATAGCAACCTCATTTGCCATTGTTCCATCTATCTATGTAATCGTTGTTCCATCCAACACAATTGTTGCTGTCATTTCTCAACCATCTACTCACCTTTATACTTCTCCTCGCATGACTGAACCTTCAAATTCCGACATAATGGCTGCTCTTCAGACTATAATAGCACGTCAGCTTCAGCATGATCAGGAGATTACTTTATTGAGAACATGGCTCATAGAACAACTCGCTCCCAAGCTGGGAACCGCACCTCCGTCGTTTCATCTTGTTCCCCCGTAAGTTCCTAACCCGGGAAAATCCTCATCTTTTAAAGGATTTTCTCCATCACTAGCATCTTAGGATATTTTTACTCCTTCCTTATTGTATGACAAAATGGGAGAATTAAGATTGTTTTTATTCTATTTTTAGAATCCCTTTTTGTATCTAGGATTCTCTAATTATGCTAAAAGCAAACTGATGTTATGTATCTCTTTTGAATTAATGAAAACAGCTCATGTCAAAATTATATGCATGTTTAAAATTCTGTCAAAATCACTTACTACATTTATTGAGGGGTGCCTATTAAGCTCTTCAAAATTGATATTAGAATCAAAATTAAAATCTAAATTAACATGTTTGTCATCATCAAAAAGGGGGAGATCGTTAAAACAAACTCTCAAATTAAAGTTTTGATGAAAATAAACAAACGTTAATTAAGAATGATAATTATGATTCTAAAATGTTATGTTAATTTAAATTGCACTTTTGAGTGTGTTAATTCAAAGATAGGAATCAAGCAAAGCAAAGAAAACAGTTAAAAACTAAACAAACAAAGAAACAAGAACATTCTGGACAAAATGAAGAATGATCTCCAGATTCAAGTCCGACTGTCACAGCATCTTGACCAATCAATCTCCACTATTTCAACGAAGCTTTTGCCCCTGAATTTTATACTAAGTTCATCAGTACATGGAAAGGAACAAATAGGTCTTATCTCAGTCAAAGAAGGCATTCAAATCATTAAGATAAAAGGTCTCGAATCAAGCTAGTTAAACTAGTTTGGAACACCTTCAGCCAAACTGTAAAGAAAGTTCAATCGATCTTGATCTTTACAAAAGACATCAGGAAGACATCCAGAATATTCAAATTGAATCTCCAGATTGATCACCAATCTCCAGAAAGTTCAAACTGCCAAAACCAGATTGATAATCAATCTCTGTTTCTACAGAATTACAGTTTTGATCTCCTTACTTCTGCAAAGGTTTATAATCATTCACCAAACTAATTTGGACAGATTCAAGGCTCTAGATTGAAGTTGTATCGTCAATGAATAAATGAGAAGCTTCAAAGCCTTTTAAACTCAAAGGCAAACATATTAAGAAAGACTGTAACAACATCAGTCAAAATAGATTCAAAGGTTGGATTATTTTTAATCATATATATTGGTTTTGGTCAAAACTGACACAACACTACCAACAGCTCTTTTGACCATTATTAAATGATCCAATCGCCTATATAAGAAAGGCCAATGTCCAGGAAAACAGTAGAAGTTCAAGTGCGATCAAAGTCTCTTAAATCATTCACATTCAGATACTTAAAATTCTCATTTTCACATAGAAGAATCAGTTCTGAACTTTTATATCATATTGAGTTATTACTACTCAATTCTTTGTAAGGAATCGAATCTCAAACAAGAGTTAAGACATCTCAGATTCTATCAAAACAATCTCATCATTATTGTAAAACTCAAACTATAAGAGAATAAGTATAGTTTGAATAGATTGTAACTAATACTATCAAGATCGATAAGTGATTAATTTACTTTATGGGTGGAAAGAAATAGAGCTTGTAATAGATCAAGGTTGATCTAAGGTTGGTGCTGTAAAACCAAGAAGGTTCTATGTTTTGAACACATTGTGGAAAATCTCACAGTTGTAAAGACTGGACGTAGCCCGAGTTGGGTGAACCAGGATATATCTTTGTGTGGTATTTCTTCTCTTCTCTTTTTATTTATTAAGCTTAATTGATTAACTGAGATAAAACATAAACTGAATTTATGTTTTTAAGCTAACCAAGAATGTTCTATGTTTTCTGGTAAAACCCAAGAACGTTCTCCATTTTCTGTTTTCTTAACCAAGATCATTCTTGAGTTAAATCTTGAGGTTTCTTCAGGAATTTTTAAATCGTGCATTTACAATTCAAACCCCATTCCTTGTAAATCGACATTGTTACCATTCATTGATGGAACTAATTATTATTTCTAGAAGAATAAGATGCAGTTGTTTCTGAAATCTCAAGATACAGGGATGTGGCGCATCATTACATATGGAGATTTCATACCAAAAGTTGATCAAGATGACTCAACCTCTGCAGTGAAGAAATAAGCAGACTGGACAACTGATGATAAAATTAAGGTACTCCTAAACTCTAAAGCTCAATTATTCTTATCATGTGCCTTAAGCAGGGAAGAGAGTGAAAGAGTAGATGAATGCACAACTACAAAAGAAGTATGGGATACATTGCAAACTCATCATGAAGGAACAAGCCATGTCAAAGAAACAAGAATAGACATTGGCATAAGAAAATTTGAACTGTTCGAAATGCAAGAAGGAGAAACTATTGATGAAATGTACTCAAGGTTCACAAAAGTAGTAAATGAAATGCATTCTCTTGGCAAAGTTTACACAGTTCAAGAAAGAGTAAGAAAAATCATGAGATGTCTTCCAATCATATGGAGACCAATGGTAATAGCTATAAGCCAAGCCAAGCGTCTTGAATCACTTCCACTGGAAGAATTAATTGGAACATTAAGAGCACATGAAGTACTGCTTCAAGAAGACAATCGAATGAAGAAGGGAAAGACAATAGCACTAAAGGCATCTAAAGAAAACATCACAGTACAAATAGAGGAAGACCTAGAAGAAATTAAACAAGAAGATGCTGATGAAATTGCTCTTCTCTACAAAGGAATACAGAGAATGACGAGAAGAAGAGATCAAATCAAAAAGGGATTTCAAAACAAAAATCCCAAATAGAAGTTGACAAAAGCCAAGTCACATGCTTTGGATGTAATAAATTAGGATATTACAAAGCAGAGTGTCCCTTAAACAAGAACCCACCAAAGCGATTTCCTTTCAAAAAGAAATCAATGATGGCAACATGGGACGATTCAGAAGAATTAGAAATTGAATATGGTGAGGAAGCTAACATATGCTTGATGGCAAAAATAGAAGAAGATGAGGTAATAAATCCTTAACCTTGTTATTTATGTGAACAAATGGGAAAAGAATTTGATAACTTGTTAAATGATTCAAATCTTCTAATTTCTTCAGGAATTTTTAAAAGGTCCATTTACAATTCAAACTCTCTTCCTTGTAAATCGACATTGTTACTTCAAATTCATCACAATTTTAAAACATCACTAATCATACATAATCATAATCGTCATACAATCTCATCACAATTTTATAACATCATTATCATCGATCAAAAATCATCATTATCATCCCACATACATATATCATACCATGCATCCATATTTTATTATCACATCACATAAATTTGTCTAATCAAACATATGCATCAAATACATTTGAAATCAAATATCACAATAATATCAAATAGTACACATTTAACAAAATTAAATCAATCAACACCTTATAACTATTTTTATTCCATATTTTCATCTCACAATTTCCATATTTTCACATTAATCAATTTCTCACTCAAAGAGCTACTGCCGTACGTAGCAAGCCTCGGATGAATAATTGGGAAATACGGTTTTCCCGTTCGTCTCACATTATATTATATTTTAAATTATGAGAAGACACTCTAAAATCCAAATTTCGAAATTCGATCAAGGAAACTTATCATAAATCAGAAAACTAATTAGTGGATAATATAGTCACTTTTCACATGATCGTTTTGGTGTTGGTTTCATTCAAATCGGACTTACGGTGAAAAAGAACAGTGCAAAATAACGAATTCTATAAACGGAGAAATCGGGTATATTGGGGAGAAATTTGGGTTGTTAAAAATCTGGAAAATTATGTTTAATTGAATAGCTAAATGAGTAAAACAATATACAAAAATTTGAATGGAATCGGAGAAACTTTTTTGGGACAGTCATCGATGAATGTATCAATTTTCTTCTTTTTCTCTCAATGTGTGGCTGTCCTATTTTGTGTCGAAGTTACAATTTCTTTCTCATGCCCTTCATTCTTGTTATTTTCAATTAATATTTTTTATTTATTATTTAATTAGATTTTACTCTTAAATATGTGTCTAATCCATAAAACAAATTTTACTTCTTTCTTCTATTTATTTTTATTTTTTAAATTAAACAAACAATTATCAAAATTATATTTTTTTTAACATTTTTTTAAACATAATTTAATTACCAACATATTACTAATATTTCAAAAGAAATATTTTATAAAATGAAGTAATTAAAGTAATTAATATTTTAAAATACATTAATAACGAAAACTCTCATATTCAAAAGAATCCTTATAATAATACGTATTTTTTCAAATACTCAAATTAAAATATTACCATCAGTAAAAAATAATCAAAATTATAAAATAAATAAATATAATATCAACATTTTATATTAATTATTTAATCTTAATAAACATATATAAAATCGAAATGTCATAAAAAATATATAAAAATAAAGGAAATCAAACACAATATCAATTTTATCTCAAGATAATTATTTATAAAAAAAATAACTAAAACTAGAAAATAATTTTAAATAATTAAAATATAACTACGTGCATACTTAGCATCAGTTAACCGCATAGCAAAATATTACATTAATTGGATATGTGTATATACATGTAAAATGACATAAAATCTTTTTCTTTAAAATATATTATACATTAAAATACTATTATTATTTTAAAAATATATCAAATAATAAAATCTAATATTTATTATTTATATCGCTCATTTAATCTAATATTTATAAAACTAGCACATCATAGAAAACATATATATATAAAAAATTAGTAAGAAAATTTATCATCATATATTCTAAAATAATTTTAACATCTAATTAATTATTTAAAATTGTATTTAACTAATAAATAGTTTATTGTAAAATTTAGGATATTACAATTCTCCCCTTGTTTAATATTTTCGTCCTCGAAATTTACGGTGAGTGAACTAATATCTAACTTACCACTCTCAAGATTCAAACTTAGTTTATAAACATTTTTAAGATTTTCTTTATTCATTCAAACACAATATGTGAAAACCACTTAGCTTAGCATGATAGGCTAGCATGACACAATAAATCAATTAAACATGTCACCTTCAACAACTCAATTATGAAGCAAATAACATGAATAATGAGTATCATTTATATATAAAACTAAGCATGTGAATTTAGTCAACAACAACTTACTACATTCAGTTTAATTAAATAACCCATATATCAAATACGGTTTCAACTTCAACTAACTTCTCAAATAATATTTTACAAGTTTTACTCTTCTTAAAGAACGTTTAAATCTTAACCACAATTACTCAATCGATTTCACATGCACTTAAAGTATTTAACCTTCAAAAAATACAAACAGAAATGTATATAATAACTAAGTAACATGCACTCACTTAAGTTTTTTTATTTGAAAAGAAAACTAACGTGTATAATCATAGTGAAATAAAACAAATATTTTCACATATAGTTCAAACACACTCAAAGTTTAATTTAATTTCAAAGTCTAACTTTATTTTAAAGTCGTATACAAAAAATCATTTATAGAACTCAATAAATAGTTCTAGGTCCTTATCAAATCAGACAATATAGAACAAATAAGATTCTAACAAAATGCACTTATTTATTTACACAAGTTACTTAGGAGATCAAACACACTTAATTGAATATTTAATTTAAGTATACACCTCCAACCTAATATTCACACCACATAAACAATTATCAACATTTAACATTGATGCCACATAAGACTCATAATCACTCAAAATTGTATAAGAGATGAATAAGATTTTTAACTATTTCAAAAATAAAATTAACAAGTATTTCTAACAATAATAACATTAGGTTATTGTCATCTCTTTTATCGACGATGCATCGTCGGGATAGCTAGTCTCTTTTACTGATGTAGTCAACTGCTTAGAGTAACCATAACTGTGTCATCCAAATTCAAATATGGATAATTAAGAGTATCTTAAACGTGGTTTGAGAGTGCAAAGACGGTGCCACAACTCCTACTCCTTACCTCAAGTTAAAAACCCACTTAATTACACATTTTCAATAATTTATTTGTAATTTACAACTAGTTATAAAAAAATTGAAATGACATTTGCATCAATATGAATCACCAATTAAAATAAAGAAATATAGAATTATTTCACTTTTAAACACTCTCAATTACTCTAAAAACTATTCACAAATTCCCAACACTTAGAATGTCTGAAACACAAACAGTTTCACCTTCACCTAATCACATATACATGCATATAAGTAATTGAATAATTGGCATCGTGATGTAAAATACTCTCATAGCAATCCAACAACAAGAAATTTATCACAATTAAATTAATAATTCACCCTTTTTTTTAATCAATATTTATCATTTAACAAAAATTGAAACACATATTTTTAAATTAGCAAGTAAAGTAAGCAACTATTTTTACTAGAAGTTAATATAACAATCATAAAACTAAGATAAATCTCGTAGTACATAAATCATTTTAGTGGTTAATCAATACTCTAAAATTTGATTTCAAACACTTCAATTATTTTAAAAGGATCATTAATCTTTTAAATACCATAAAATACTTTTTCTTCATAATTTTAAACATTTCCTTGGATTACTTCTTAATAAATCTTATGATTTTTTTAATTACTTTTAAAATCTATAAGATTACTAAAATTTCACCAATATCTTAACCACCAAAATACCTCTAAAGATATTTAAGCAATCTTAAAATCATTGTTTTTTTCAACCTATATTTTGAAATCAAATCAAATCATGTTTTTTAAAAACAACACATAGTATAAAACTTGGCTAAATTATTTTTCTCTGGTGTGACTAATCTAAATTTTAAACAAAATCGTCATAAATATATATTTTTGTTATTATTTTAAGAATCAACACAACTCCAACACAATCTAATTCTCTAAAATAAGTCAACAATAATTCACACATAAAATATTTTCTTTTATAAATAAATCAAATTTAATCCCTTCATAATTCTTTGTTTCTAAAAGTCTAACTATAAAATTTCAACCAACCTTGGATACTGAAGAACTACTATTGCTAATAATATGAATTTTATACTAATTCAAAATCAGGACGAATATCCTAAATTGATTTCAAAAGCAATATAAAAACATTAATCATTTAGATTCAACCATTTAAAATTAAAATCTATGCTTTAAAATAAATTTTGTTAACCTTTTTTTTCTTTCTATTTCTCAATCAGTAGACACATGTGATACACATTAATCACAACAAAACCATCACAAGAAAATGCAATGATATGCATGAGCTTAGGCTCTACTTCACAATATGGTACCATTCTAACTCTGAAGTACTTGGTTAGGAGACTTGATACTATGCCACAATCTCGGTGGATGAACAATTCAAATTGGCTTTATCCTCATAGATCCCCATATGCATGAGCTTAGGCTCTACTTCACAATATGGTACCATTCTAACTCTGAAGTACTTGGTTAGGAGACTTGATACTATGCGACCATCTCGGAATGTAAACTACATGTTTTTGATGAAGACAAAGATCACCGATTATCGACAATGCAACAAGATCAAAAAGAAGATCAAATATCTTCACAATAAGCTTCAAAATCCAAACAATAGATGATAAAATGTAAAGGTATATGATACAAACCAATAGTTCAAATACATGAGAACAATTCATATTTACATATGCATTTAACATATTTTCAAAAAGCCAAAACAACATTAACATAACATTTAAAATCATATTTTTGACTAATTACATAAGTGTATTCGAATATGTAAGACCCATAATTTTAAAGTGTACTTTATGTATTTTGATGTATTTTTGGTATTGAACTCGGAGGCTTTTTAGCCAAAGTTATTAATATTTTGGAGTTTATAAGACCAAAAAGATATTTTGATGCCCGATTAGAATTACTCGTCGATAAATAAATAAAATTAACTGCGGTGAATCTTTTACGAAGAATTTAATGCGTTATGGGTGAAAGGGTAATTTAATAAATATCTAAAGGTTTTGAGATATTTGTTAATTATAATTAATATATATATATATAGAGAGAGAGAGAGAGAAAAGGAAGGGAAGGAATTGAAAAGAAAAGAAATAGAAAGCAAAGAAAAAGGAAGAAAGGAAAAGAGAGAGAAAGAAAACATAACATTTTCCCTTCTCCGTCCTCTGCCTCGCGTGAACACCCAATCCTTCTCCTTCCTCCATCTTCATCCATTTTCGTTCTTCCTTGCTTCCTTGAGTTCGAAATTGATAGTGGGTGATAGGACAAGGATTTCTCAACTTCACTCTTCCTCTTTGATCCGAAAACGAAGAAAAATGGTTTAGGTATTTCAAAACCGTCAAACACAAATCTTCCTGTTTCTTCTAGATCTAAGCTTCGTTTCACGAAGAGATAGAAGGGAAAGTTGCTCACCTCCGTGCTACGGTGCTAGGGAACCAACTTTGGAAGCGGCGTTGCGAGCGGAAAATTTACCGGATTTACTCACGGTGCCGTAATCGCACGTTAAAGCTAACGTGAAGGTAAGGGCTCCTTCCAAACTTTTAGTTTGCATTTAGGGCCTTATATGTGGTTGTGTGGAAAAGAATTTTGTTAGGGTTGGAGTATTGATTTGGGAAAATGTATCTAAGGCTTTATGGGTAAAATCTTAGAGTTAGGTTTTGGTTATATTGATGAATGTTTCGTGGAAAATGAATTTAAAACTCATTTATGTATGATTTTCAGTAAATGAAACTTGTGTGTTCGAGTGGTGGATTTTGTTGATTTGTGTTCGTTGTTTTGACGTGTTCTTAATTGATACTGATGAAACTTGAGATGTGTTTGTGTGGAAAATGATTTGGTGCGAATTATGGATTGAATATGAAAGTATGTTTGAGTTTGTTTTGTGTGGTTTGTGTGAAAAATGATTTAGTGCGAATCATGGATTGAATGTGAAAGTTGGTTTTGTGTGGAATTTGAAAACCATTAAGTTAAACGAGTATTAAGAATGGGGAATCTCTTAATATCTTGTTTACTTAATGTGAGTTTGTGAAAATCGTTTAAGTTAACTGAGTGTTAAGAATGGGGAATCTCTTAATGTCTTGGTTACTTAATGTTTGTTTTTGAAAATGGTTTCAGTGAAATGAGTATTAAGAATGGGGAATCTCTTAATGACTTGTTTACTGAATGTTTTGTTTTGAAAATCGTTTAAGTTAAATAAGTATTAAGAATGGGGAATCTCTTAATGACTTATTTACTTAATGTTGTTTTGAAAATCGTGTAAGTTAACTGAGCGTTAAGAATGGGGAATCTCTTAATGTCTTAGTTACTTAATGTTTGTTTTTGAAAATGGTTTCAGTGAAATGAGTATTAAGAATGGGGAATCTCTTAATGACTTGTTTACTGAATGTTTTGTTTTGAAAATCGTTTAAGTTAAATAAGTATTAAGAATGGGGAATCTCTTAATGACTTATTTACTTAATGTTTGTTTTGAAAATCGTTGGAGTTAAAAGAGTATTAAGAATGGGGAAGCTCTTAATATTTCCGTTTGCTTAATGTGTGTTTGTTTGTGAAAATAAGTTAAATGAGTATTAAGAATGGGGAATCTCTTAATATCTGCGTTTACTTAATGTTGTCGTGAAAATGATTTTGTGAAGAAATGAATTGTCGAGTCAAGGTGATCCCATGTGATTTGTTGGTTCATCTTGTCTGTGTTGAGATTGTCGCGCCAAGGTGATGCCATGTGATTTGTTGGTTCATCTTGTCTGCGTTGGAATTGTCGAGTCAAGGTGATGCCATGTGATTTTTTGGTTCATCTTGTCTGTGTTGAGATTGTCGCGCCAAGGTGATGCCATGTGATTTGTTGGTTCATCTTGTCTGCGTTGGAATTGTCAAGTCAAAGTGATGCCATGTGATTTGTTGGTTCATTTTGTCTGTGTTGAGATTGTCGCGCCAAGGTGATGCCATGTGATTTGATGGTTCATCTTGTCTGCGTTGGAATTGTCAAGTCAAAGTGATGCCATGTGATTTGTTGGTTCATTTTGTCTGTGTTGAGATTGTCGCGCCAAGGTGATGCCATGTGATTTGTTGGTTCATCTTGTCTGCGTTGCAATTGTCAAGTCAAAGTGATGCCATGTGATTTGTTGTTAATTTTGTTTGTGTTGGGATTGTCGAGTCAAGGTGATGCCATGTGATTTGTTGGTTCATCTTGTCTGTATTGGGTTTGTCGAGTCAAAGTGATGCCATGTGATTTGTTGGTTCATCTTGTTTGTGTGGGTATTGCGTTGAAACCGTTAAGCGGTAGGTTTTGAAATTATGTGTAAGTATGTTTGATTGCAATACCATTTCGAAAACTCATGATGTTGTAGTAATTGTGTTATAAGTGTTAAGTGTTATGTTTTGGAATTTGGTGATAACATGTTTGATTGCGATACCATTTCGAAACTCCCGATGTTGTAGTAATTGTGTCATAAGTGTTAAATGTTATGTTTTGGAATTTGGTGATAGCATGTTTAATTGCAATACTATTTCGAAACTCATATTGTTGTAGCGATTGCATTATCAGTGCTAAGTGTTAAGATTTGGGATTATGTATGAATGTGATTGAGTTAGTTTATGAATTTTTGAAAGAATACACAGGGAAATCGATTTACACAATCGATTTGATGAGTTACAGGGACCCTGTCTTTCACGAAATCGATTTACCCAAAAGACCAAAATTCTTTATTTAAAATAAGTTTATATTTATTGATTAATACACTCAAGCACATTATTTATTAAGGTAAACAAATGTATAACATGTTACGAATTATTTTTTCCAACGAAAGCAATCTGAATCATTGGATTCTATGTCATCTCTACAAGGTCCTTGTTCATGTATATTCCAATAGCAAGAACTACAACCAATACCTCGAAAGTATACATCAAACCATTTAAGAACATTATCCCAATTAAAAGAACAATAGAATCGCGTCGTGCCAATAAAGTTATCATTAAAACTCCAATCAAAGCCTTCATTAAATTGAAGAACACGAATCCCAAGATCATCATCCTTAGATTTACAATGAACAGTTAACTTCTTATTGTTTTCCAATTTGTTAGTAATACGTACAAGGTCTTTCCCCAACACATTGTGCAAGAATAGTAATGTCAACACACATATCAAAAGAAATTTTTGGGTAAATAAAAGCATTGCACCTTCAATTAACTTTTTCTTGGAAAGTGAATATTCTTAGTTATATGAAAGTTAAAATAATTGTTTATGAAAATCATATATTTATAGAAGGATTTTAGGAAAGAATGCAAATATAAAAATAAAAACATTAAGGTAAAATTTTATGGAGTATAAAATAGTTAATAATAAAAAAATAGTAAGTAGTAAAACTAAGCTATAATAGTAAGTAATAATCGTGCTATTTAAATCTATCTATCAAAGAATATAAACTATGTTATTCAAATATGATAATAATAACTATTGACCCGAATAAAACTAAGCTGAAATTAAGTTAAGGAACCACGGATGAAAACTAAACTATTCAAATATGATAATAATAAAAATTGTTGACCCAAATAAACATTTTATGGAGTACAAAATAATTAATAATAAAAAATAGTAAGTAGTAAAACTAAGCTATAATAGTAAGTAATAATCGTGCTATTTAAATCTATCTATCTAAGAATAAAAGCTATACTATTCAACTATGATAATAATAACTATTGACTCGAATAAAACTAAGCTGAAATTAAGTTAAGGGACCATGGAAGAAAACTAAACTATTAAAATATGATAATAATAATAATAACTATTGACCCGAATAAACATTTTAGGGAGTACAAAATAATTAATAATAAAAAATAGTAAGTAGTAAAACTAAGCTATAATAGTAAGTAATAATCGTGCTATTTATATCTATCTATCAAAGAATGGAAACTAAGCTATTCAAATATGATAATAATAATAATAATTATAATAATAATAATAATAATAACTATTGATCCGAATAAAACTAAGCTGAAATTAAGTTAAGGGACCACGGATGAAAACTAAGCTATTCAAATATGAAAATAATAACTATTGATCCGAAAAAACATTTTATGGAGTATAAAATAATTAATAATAAAAAATAGTAAGTAGTAAAACTAAGCTATAGTAGTAAGTAATAATCGTGCTATTTAAATCTATCTATCAAAGAATGCAAACTAAACTATTCAAATATGATAATAATAACTATTGATCCAACGAAAACTAAGCTGAAATTAAGTTAAGGGACTACGATGGAAACTAAGCTATTCAAACATGATAGTAATAACTATTGACCCGAATAAAACTTTTCTTAAAATCTAACTCAATTAGTTAATACTTATATGGTTTAATTATAAATCATATATCGGGTTGGAATTCAAAAGTTTACTATTGTGTCGGTAAGTTTTAAGTAGTAATGGTGTAATTATTTAGGCTTAATTGCACTTTTGGTCCCTTTATTATAGGTGAAAATTGAAAGTAGTCCCCCCATTTTGTTTGTCCCCAGTTTTAGTCCCCAAATAGAATTTGAGGCCAAATCATGATGAGTTGTCATTTTTTAATGATGTATCAATAAAAAATGTGACGTGACAGACGCTTACGTAGAATAAACTCATTATTATATTATTTTTTATTAAAAAATATAATTTATATTTTTAAAAATCATTATTATAATTGTGACAATATTTTTAAAAATATAATTAAATTGTTAAAATGAAATTAAAAGAAAAAACACCTAAAATCATTCACTCATTAACAAATCAAAATCAAACATTTATTCTGTGAAATTATTTTTGTTAGGATGCAAGAAATGTTCTCTTTTTCCTTCATTTTTTAATATTTTGGATTTTTGAGGTTCAAATATTTATGATCTATCATGGAATTTGTTTCACCTAAAAGGTTCTAAATATATGTCAATCAGATCCACAAGTTTTACGACAAAGTTAATGTTTTTGTGTTTGTCAGACCCTACATATATGATTACAAAATAATCTTCACTTCACAAATTCTCAATATTTATTTTCTCCCCTTGTTGTTTTCTACGATACTCCATTAAGACCGTCACCTCAAACATAATTTGGTTTATTGTAAAATTTAGGATGTTACAAGAAAGATCAAAGAAGCAAAGACCAACCTCTTAAGCAGAAAAGTATATATTGGATTATATTGTCCAATTATGTGTGATTATCACTAGTATAGAGTTATATTTTTCTCTAAATTTTATATACACATGTACATAAATTGAATCATTAAATATTTAAAATAAATAATAGTTATAATATTTTAATAATAATAAAAATATCTAACTTGTTAGAATAATCGAAACAAAATTATATATTTTTAAATTTACCAGTAGAAATTAGGAATATTAAGAAACTAAACAGTATGCATAAGTTTAGCTAATTCAACCAGATTGTAAGTACAACAGACCAAAATTCTTTATTTAAAATAAGTTTATATTTATTGATCAATACACTCAAGCACATTATTTATTAAGGTAAACAAATGTATAACATGTTACGAATTATTTTTTCCAACGAAAGCAATCTGAATCATTGGATTCTATGTCATCTCTACAAGGTCCTTGTTCATGTATATTCCAATAGCAAGAACTACAACCAATACCTCGAAAGTATACATCAAACCATTTAAGAACATTATCCCAATTAAAAGAACAATAGAATCGCGTCGTGCCAATAAAGTTATCATTAAAACTCCAATCAAAGCCTTCATTAAATTGAAGAACACGAATCCCAAGATCATCATCCTTAGATTTACAATGAACAGTTAACTTCTTATTGTTTTCCAATTTGTTAGTAATACGTACAAGGTCTTTCCCCAACACATTGTGCAAGAATAGTAATGTCAACACACATATCAAAAGCATTGCACCTTCAATTAACTTTTTCTTTGAAAGTGAATATTCTTAGTTATATGAAAGTTAAAATAATTGTTTATGAAAATCATATATTTCTAGAAGGATTTTAGGAAAGAATGCAAATATAAAAATAAAAACATTAAGGTAAAATTTTATGGAGTATAAAATAATTAATAATAAAAAATAGTAGTAATGGTGTAAATAGTAGTAAAATTTTATGGAGTATAAAATAATTAATAAAAAAATCAATTAGTTAATACTTATATGGTTAAATTATAAATCATATATCGGGTTGGAATTCAAAAGTTTACTATTGTGTCGGTAAGTTTTAAGTAGTAATGGTGTAAATATTTAGGCTTAATTGCACTTTTGGTCCCTTTATTATAGGTGAAAATTGAAAGTAGTCCCCCCATTTTGTTTGTCCCCAGTTTTAGTCCCCAAATAGAATTTGAGGCCAAATCATGATGAGTTGTCATTTTTTAATGACTTATCAATAAAAAATGTGACGTGGCAGACGCTTACGAAGAATAAACTCATTATTATATTATTTTTTATTAAAAAATAAAATTTATATTTTTTAAAAATCATTTTTATAATTATGACAATATTTGTTAAAAATAATTAAATTGTTAAAATTAAATTAAAAGAAAAAACACCTAAAATCATTCACTCATGAACAAATCAAAATCAAATATTTATTCTATGTAATTATTTTTGTTAGGATGCAAGAATTGTTCTCTTTTTCCTTCATTTTTAGTATTTTGGATTTTTGAGGTTCAATTATTTATGCTTTATGTAACTACCTTCCTACTCTGTTTTGTTAAGTATAGAAGTTAATTTTTAAAATTGTTAATTTTAAAAATAAAATAATTAGTTATTTATTAAAAAAAATCAAACAAAATGGCATTTTTGTAATATTTGAATAAATAAAGGGCAATGGCATAATTTCTCTCTACATTTTAAGTATAGTTGTTTTTTTGGTTTTATTCAGAAAACACACTTTGCGTCCTTCTTCTCCCTTAAACCACCTCCCTCATCCTCCCAAATCTTCAACCGGTTTTCTTTCATTTTTTTTTTCAAATCAGTAAACCCAAAACTTGATAAAGGTCTTCAAACCCATTTTTAAACTGCATGTCTCAATTGGTAACTACAACAGCGAAGGATGATAACTCAAAGGTCTTTCCCCAACACATTGTGCAAGAAATGTAAGCTCAACACACATATCAAAAGAAATTTTTGGGTAAATAAAAGCATTGCACCTTCAATTAACATTCTTTTTGGGTAAATAAAAGCATTGCACCTTCAATTAACTTTTTCTTTGAAAGTGAATATTCTTAATTATATGAAAGTTAAAATAATTGTTTATGAAAATCATATATTTATAGAAAGATTTTAGGAAAGAATGCAAATATTAAAATAAAAACATTAAGGTAAAATTTTATGGAGTATAAAATAATTAATAATAAAAAATAGAAGTATTAAAACTAAGATATAATAGTAAGTAATAATCGTGTGCTATTTTCTATCAAAGAATAGAAACTAAGCTTTTAAAATATGATAATAATAACTATTGACCCGAATAAAACTTTTCGTAAAATCTAACTCAGTTAGTTAATACTTATATGGTTAAATTTTAAATCATATATCAGTTTGGAATTCAAAAGTTTACTATTGTGTCGGTAAGTTTTAAGTAGTAATGGTGTAAATATTTAGACTTAATTACACTTTTGGTCCCTTTATTATAGGTGAAAATTGAAAATAGTCCCCATTTTGTTTGTCCCCCAGTTTTAGTCTCCCAAACAGAATTTGAGGCTAAATCATGATGAGTTGTCATTTTTTAATGACGTATCAATAAAAAATGTGACGGGGCAGACGCTTACGAAGAATAAACTCATTATTATATTATTTTTGATTAAAAAATATAATTTATATTTTTAAAAATAATTTTTATAATTGTGACAATATTTTTAAAAATATAATTAAATTGTTAAAATGAAATTAAAAGAAAAAATACATAAAATCATTCACTCATGAACAAATCAAAATCAAATATTTATTCTATGTAATTATTTTTGTTAGGATGCAAGAATTGTTCTCTTTTTCCTTCATTTTTTAATATTTTAGATTTTTGAGGTTCAATTATTTATGCTTTATGTAACTACCTTTCTACTTTGTTTTGTTATGTATAGAAGTTAATTTTTAAAATTGTTAATTTTAAAAATAAAATAATTAGTTATTTATTAAAAAAAAAATCAAACAAAATGGCATTTTTGTAATATTTGAACAAATAAAGGGCAATGGCATAATTTCCCTCTACATTTTAAGTATAGTTGTTTTTTGTTTTATTCAGAAAACACACTTTGCGTTACTTCTTCTCCTTTAAACCACCTCCATCATCCTCCCAAATCTTCAACCGGTTTTCTTTCATTTTTTTTT
Organism: Cicer bijugum; assembly: GCA_037974875.1. NCBI lineage: Eukaryota > Viridiplantae > Streptophyta > Magnoliopsida > Fabales > Fabaceae > Cicer > Cicer bijugum. The sequence goes on from JBBPBT010000623.1 coordinate 1,059,290, forward strand.
TCAAATCTGTAAACTCAAAACCCCTATAAATGTCTTCAAACCCATTTTTAAACATGTCTCAATTGGTAACTACAACAGCGAAGGATGATAATTCAAAATTGGTAACTACACAGCGAAGAATGATAACTCAAAAATTGAAGAACTTGAGTCAAGTGACCGTTCAAGCAAAAGGGAGCTCAACAACCAAGTTAATCAGAACATCATCTTCTTCCCTGTCACAACATGTGAGTTCTTTTTATCAAAGGTCTTTTTTTTTTTGTTGATATGATTAGGGATTTCATTTCTGAAGTTGTTGAAAATAAGTTAAAACGTAGGTTGTTGTTTATGGTTGTGATGTTTATGAATGAATTATGTATTAGGAAAAATTTAATTATATGTGTATCACTATATTTAAGGTGATTATGCTTGTCGAGCACGATTTATGCTCGTTACTGCCGTTGTTGCCTCTGATATGTGTTTGTGAAATTGTGTTATGTTACCTTAATTTCGGTTAGAATGATGATTTTAGGTGCATGCATTTAAAATATATGGTTTTCTTTACTAGTGGAGAGAAAATTATATTTTTATCCCAAATATTCAATGCATGAAAGGTGTTTGATGAAAATACTGCGAGAACTATTGCAGGAGAATTGTTGTATTTATGTTTGGTTTTCTAAATAAAACAAAACTATGTAAACAAGTCTTAGAATCAGATTTTTCATGAATTAATGATTTCGAATTTTGAGATGACCATTTATGTTGTGTTTATAGGTGAGTTACCTACTTTTAGAAAAAGTTTTAAAAAATTTTTATTGTCATTCGACCATTTTTTCAATAATTATTAATGACTTTTGTGATGGAGACTTTCTGCAGCGTTTGTAAATTAGTCTTAGTGCATGATTTTTCCTAAATTATAGGTTTCCAATTTTGAAATGGGATCAATTGCATTATGTCCTTAAATTGAGTTAGCATTCAAGGAAATTTTTAGAATTTTCTAAAGTAATTTGACCCTTCATCGATAATTATTAGTGACCATTGTGCTGAAAATATTCTACTGTGTGATTTGCAATAATGAATAAAATTCTTAAGAAATTTGAATGGCTTCATTATTTATATATGAATATATATATATATATATATATAACTTTTATTATGTTTGAGTTATTAATTGTTATGAAGTTGTTACTATTTTCACGACTCTAATATTGTTTCTATTTTCTAACTATGGATTTACGTTCTGAATTCACCTAATTTATTCATAATTGTTATGGACGAATGATGCATTTTATATATGACATAATAAAGGCATTTTATACAAAATATTTCAAGTTTTGTACAATATCATTAATCATATCATGCATGGTCTTATTCACGGTGGGACATTTAGGTTATTCCAGACATGGGATAACAGGTAAAGGAGAACAATCAGGACGCTGACTGAGTTTGGCCAGACCACCTTTACCAATCAGGACTCAATATCTTGGTGACCCACACTAAGATATTGGGCGACTTTTTCCTTATTCCAAAGGAAAAGATTTGAGGTCATGTATATGTTGTTCAGAATAATATATATATATATATATATATATATATATATAAATAGACATGTATAATAATAATAATAATAATAATAATGATGATGATGATTGTTTTTTCTTCTTGAGATGTATAACTACTTTTGTATGTTTTATACACTTTTATGAAAGAAACTCTTTGAGATTATTTTCTTCTTATTTATAGAGCTCACTGAGATATTTTATCTCATCCCAATTATTATTATTTTTTTTACCAGCTAGAGGAACATGAGACATGAATATTAGCATCAGAAGATCAGTTCCAAACTCCTAGACTTAGAATTTGATCTTTTGTTTTATGATGTTATCAGACAATCGTAGTTTGTTTCAAGATGTAATATTTTATGAATCTACTAAACATGTTGTAAACTATATTTCTGAATGTAGTTTTCAGTTATGATGGTGATTCAAATTTATTATTCATGGTTAATTACCTCTGTTTTATTAAGGTGTAAGGGTCCAATTATCATATTCTAGACAAATGATAATGGGTCTTACATTTTGGTATCAGAGCCATGTCGATTCATTTGGACTATGGATTATGTGTTAGGAATTAGAATATCTTTGTTTTTACTATACATTCTCATTATCATTTCTCCTAATATTAAGTCTGATCAACTTAGTATTTTGTGTATGGTATGCAGAATTATGGTTGAAGGATCTAGGAGGAATCTTGCCCCTGAAGATAGTATGACTCCACCACCCACTGTTGAACCATGGGAAAAGGTTATGGAAGCTATTCAAATGGAAACAACAGCTACCCAAAATCTGGTACAACAAATGGCAATGCAAAGAGATAGCATTGCAAATGCCAACAGGGTGTTTTATGATTTTCTTAAGTTGCAGCCTCCAACTTTCCAAGGCAGCCACAACCCCTCAGAGGCTCAAGCTTGGTTGGATGAGATTAAAAAGGCATTTGAAGTAGTGCCTTGTATTGAAGAACAAAAAGTGGCATTTGTTGCCCATCTACTAAAGGGTGGGGCAGAGTATTGGTGGAGGAGTGCAAAGACTTATCTTCATACTCAAGGAACCCATATGAATTGGGAACACTTTGAGGTGGCCTTTTTAGACAAGTATTACCCTAAAAGTGCCAGAAGACAAAAAGAGTTGGAGTTTGTGCACCTGCAACAAGGAGACATGTCTGTTGCAGAGTATGTTGTTAAGTTTGATGAATTGGCTAGATTTTCTCCACATGCTCAATATGCACCCACACAAGAATGGAAGATAAACCAATTTGAATGGGGATTGAGACCTCAAATCAGAGGGAACATAGGCCATATGGAGCTTACTAACTATTCTACTCTTGTACACAAGAGCTACATTGTTAAAGACAATTTAAAGAAGGTACAAGAGGAGAGACAAGTTAAGTGGCAACAAAAGAAAGAGTCTGGAAAGTTTGGTCAACAATTGAAGGTAAAGACTCCCCAAGGAAAGGGAAAACAAGTACAGACATCTAGTTCCCCAAGAGCAAACAAGTCTGCTACTACTGCAAACAGCCAGGTCATATGGCTCCCTTTTGCCCAATACACCAAAAACAAGCAGAGTCCAACCCAAACAAGTCTAACACTGGAAGGGTCTTTGCTCTCAGTGCAAAGAAATGTATGAATCATAATCTAATAACTGGCACTAGATTCATAAATGAAATTCCTTTAATTGTTATGTTTGACACTGGTGCATCCCATTCTTTCATCTCCTCTGATTATGTTTTGCAACATAATCTTCCTGTACTTGAAATGCCTTATCCCTTAATTATAAGCACTGCATCAAAGAATTCACTAGAGACCTCCTTAGTATGTCACCAGTGTCAAATCACTCTGTTTGATAGAGTTTTTCCAATAAACCTAGTCTGTTTGCCCCTTAAGGGCTTGGACATCATATTAGGAATGGATTGGATGTATGATCATTCAGTAACTTTGATTTGCCATGGTAGGAAAGTCATAATTCCTCCAGGAATTCCCCAACCAGAGGAAACCAAATATTGCTCCTTGACCAGCAGTTCTCTACTCTTCCAATGTCTGACCAATGGGGTTCAAGGCATATTATTATTACTATCCTCTAACTCAGGGTCTGAAATGGACTTGTCCAATATTCCTAGTCAGTGAGTTTGAGGATGTCTTTCTAGAGGATGTGACATCTTTGCCTCCAGAAAGAGAAGTAGAGTTTTCAATAGATTTGGTCCCTGGAACAGGACCAATCTCCATTGCCCCTTACAGGATGTCCCCGTTAGAATTGAGTGAGTTGAAAAACCAATTAGAGGACTTGATAACCAAGCAGTTTATCCGACCAAGTGTGTCTCCTTGGGGAGCCCCAGTGCTCTTGGTAAAGAAGAAGGATGGCAGCATGAGGTTATGCATAGATTATAGAAAATTGAATAAAGTGACCATCAAGAATAAATATCCTTTGCCCAGAATTGATGACCTTTTAGACCAATTATGGGGAGCTACTATGTTCTCCAAAATTCACTTGAGGTCAGGGTACCACCAAATCAGAATAAAATCAGAAGATGTATCAAAAACAGCCTTTAGAACTAGGTATGGGCACTACGAATTTTTGGTTATGCCTTTTGGTGTAACCAATGCTCCAGTTGTGTTCATGGATTACATGAATAGAATTTTTTGACCATACTTAGATAAGTTTGTGATAGTATTTATAGATGACATACTAATATACTCTAAGACTCCAGAAGAACATGCAAGTCATCTTCAAATAGTATTGCAAGTACTTATGGATAGAAAACTTTATGCTAAACCAAGCAAATGTGAGTTTTGGATGTCAGAAGTAAAATTTCTAGGCCATGTGATCAATGAGAAAGGAGTGGCAGTGGATCCCTCCAAAGTAAAGGCAGTGCTGAAATGGGAACATCCTAGGAATGTGACAGAGGTTAGGAGTTTCTTACGACTGGCGGGGTATTATAGGAGATTCATTAAGAAATTCTCCCAAATTGCCCTACCTTTGACCAGACTGACTAGGAAGGACCAACCCTTTGTGTGGGATCAAAACTGTGAAAAGAGTTTTCAGACGCTTAAGATCAAGTTAACCACTGCCCCTGTACTGGCCATACCAGATCCCACCTTAAGATTTGAAGTGTGTTGTGATGCATCCCTGAAAGGTTTAGGGTTTGTATTGATGCAAAACAACCAAGTAGTGGCTTATGCTTCAAGATAACTAAAGCCTCATGAGGGAAACTATCCCACTCATGACCTTGAATTGGCTGCCATAGTGTTTGCCTTAAAGATCTGGAGACATCATCTGTATGGAGCACAATTGGATGTTTTCAGTGATCACAAGAGCTTAAGGTATTTATTCGACCATAGGGAACTTAACATGAGGCAAAGAAGGTGGGTGGAATTTTTGAAAGATTATGAATTTGAACTGAAATACCATCCAGGCAAGGCCAATATAGTGGCCGATGCATTGAGCAGGAAATCCCTACATATGTCTCATCTCATGATAAAAGAACTTGCACTGCTAGAAAACCTTAGAGACTTGAACCTAAATATGACAATCCTTCAAGGGGGAATTCTTTTAAATAAACTAGAAATAACTAGTAGCCTTAGAGACCAAATTAGGAAATCTCAAGGGATGGATGAAGAGTTGCAACTTAGAAAGGACCAAGAAAGATTTACTAGGGCGCACGAGATGGAACAATCCTATTTCAGGGCAGAATTTGGGTACCGAAGGATTCCGAATTAAAGAGGCTGATACTAGAGGAAGCTCACAAAAGTAACCTAACTATCCATCCAAGATCTACCAAGATGTACCAAGACCTTAAGAAAAATTATTGGTGGCTAGGTATGAAGGTTGATGAGGCTACTTTTGTAGGTCAATGCCTAACTTGCCAAAAGGTGAAAATAGAACATCAGAGACCAGTAGGATTGCTACAGCCTCTGGAAATACCTGAATGGAAATGAGACTCAATTTCCATGGATTTTGTTGTAGGTTTGCTACATACCCACACTGGGTATGATTCCATTTGGGTGATTGTGGACAGATTAACTAAGTCAGCCCATTTTTTACCAGTAAAGTCAAACTACAACACCCTCAAACTAGCCAAGTTATAGTGAGGTTGCATGGGGTGCCTTTTAGTATCATATCAGATAGGGGCCCTAAGTTTACCTCCATGTTTTAGAAGGCATTTCAAAAGTCTCTAGGAACTAGACTACACCTTAGTACTTCCTACCATCCCCAGACTGATGCTCAAACCGAAAGAACCATTCAGACTCTAGAGGATATGTTGAGAGTTTGCGTTTTAGAGGAAGGTGGAAATTGGGATACACATTTGCCTCTGGTAGAGTTTTCCTACAACAACACTTACCATGCCAGCATTGGCATGGCACCTTATGAGGATTTGTATGGAAGAAAATGTAGGGCACCGTTATGTTGGTCAGAAGTAGGGGACAAGGGGATCTTAGGTTCTGAAATTATACAAGAGACCACTGAAAAGATTAAGGTAATTAAGGATAAATTAAAGATAGCCCAAAGCAGGCAAAAGAGCTACGCTGATATCAGGAGAAGACCTTTAGAGTTTGAGGAAGGAGATCATGTTTTTTTGAGAGTTACCCCCACCATTGGCATTGGAAGAGTGCTAAAGGTCAAGAAGTTAAACCCTCATTTTGTTGGACCCTTTCAAATATTGCAGAGGATTGGTCCCTCTGCATACATAATAGCCTTGCCACCCAAACTATTCAATCTACACAATGTTTTTCACGTCACCCAGTTAAAGAAATACATTCCTAATCCTCACCAAATTTTGAGTCATGAGTCTGTCCAACTCAAGTCAAACCTTACTTATGACCCAATGCCAGTCCAAATTATAGATAGAAGTGTAAAAGCATTGAGAAACAAAGAAATTCCACTAGTGAAGGTTGTTTAGGAAGGATCTTCTGTAGAAGAAGCAACATGGGAAGTAGAGGCAGACATGCAAAAGGAGTATGCTTACCTCTTTCAATAGCTAATCCTCTAAATTTTGAGGGCAAAATTTTTTTTAAGTGGTGGAGGATGTAACTACCTATCTACTTTGTTTTGTTAAGTATAGAAGTTAATGTTTAAAATTGTTAATTTTAAAAATAAAATAATTAGTTTTTTTATTTAAAAAAAAAAAAACAAACCAAATGGCATTTTTGTAATATTTGAACAAATAAAGAAGGGCAGTGGCATAATTTCCCTCTACATTTTAAGTATCGTTGTATTTTTGTTTTATTTAGAAAACACATTTTCAGTTCCATCTTCTTCTCCCGTAAACCACCTCCCTCATCCTCCCAAATCATCAACCCCATTTTTAAACTTTGAATGTCTCAATTGGTAACTACAACAGCGAAGGATGATAACTCAAAATTGAAGAACTTGAGTCAAGGTGATCGTTCAAGCAAAAGGGAGCTCAACAACCAAGTTAATCAGAACATCATCTTCTTCCCTGTCATAACCTGTCAGTTATTTTTATCAAAGGTCTTTTTTGTTGTTGTTGTTGATATGATTAGGGATTTCATTTCTGAAGTTGTTGAAAATAGGTTAGAACGTAGGTTGTTGTTTATGGTTGTGATGGTTGTGATGTTTATGAATGAATTATGTATTAGGAAAAATTTAATTATATGTGTATCACTATATTTAAGGTGATTATGCTTGTCGAGCACGATTTATGCTCGTTACTGTCGTTGTTGCCTCTGATATGTGTTTGTGAAATTGTGTTATGTTACCTTAATTTCGGTTAGAATGATGATTTTAGGTGCATGCATTTAAAATATATGGTTTTCTTTACTAGTAGAGAGAAAATTCTATTTTTATCCCAAATTTTCAATGCATGAAAGGTGTTTGATGAAAATACTGCGAGAACTATTGCAGGAGAATTGTTGTATTTAAGTTTGGTTTTCTAAATAAAACAAAACTATGTAAACAAGTCTTAGAATCAGATTTTTCATGAATTAATGATTTCGAATTTTGAGATGACCAATTATGTTGTGTTTATAGGTGAGTTACCTACTTTCAGTAAAAGTTTTAAAAAATTTTTATTGTCGTTCAACCATTTTTCAATAATTATTAATGACTTTTGTGATGGAGACTTTCTGCAGCGTGTGTAAATTAGTCTTAGTGCGTGATTTTTTTTCTAAATTATAGGTTTCCAATTTTGAAATGAGATCAATTGCATTATGTCCTTAAATTGAGTTAGCTTTCAAGGAAATTTTTAGAATTTTCTAAAGTAATTTGACCCATCATCGATAATTATTAGTGACCATTGTGCTGAAAATATTCTATTGTGTGATTTGCAATAATGAATAAAATTCTTAAGAAATTTGAATGGCTTCATTATTTATATATGAATATATATATAAATAACTTTTATTATGTTTGAGTTATTAATTGTTATGAAGTTGTTACTATTTTCACGACTCTAATATTGTTTCTATTTTCTAACTATGGATTTACGTTCTGAATTCGCCTAATTTATTCATAATTGTTATGGACGAATGATGCATTTTATATATGACATAATAAAGGCATTTTATACAAAATATTTCAAGTTTTGTACAATATCATTAATCATATCATGCATGGTCTTATGCACGGTGGGACATTTAGGTTATTTCAGGCATGAGATAACAGGTAAAGGAGAACAATCACGACGCTGATTGGGATTTGGTCAGATCACCTTTACCAATCAGGACTCAATATCTTGGTGACCCACACTAAGATATTGGGCGACTTTTTCCTTATTCTAAAGGAAAAGATTTGAGGTCATGCATATGTTGTTCAGAATAATATATATATATATATATATATATATATATATAAATAGACATGTATAACTACAATAATAATAATAATAATAATAATAATAATAATAATAATATTAATAATAATTGTTTTTTTCTTCTTGAGATGTATAACTACTTTTGTATGTTTTGTACACTTTTATGAAAGAAACTCTTTGAGATTATTTTCTTCTTATCTATAGAGCTCACTGATTCCCAAGTATTTTTTTTTTTTTTTAGCAGCTGGAGGAACATGAGAAATGAATATTAGCATCAGAAGATCAGTTCCAAACTCTTGGACTTAGAATTTGATCTTTTGTTTTATGATGTAATCAAACAATCGTAGTTTGTTTGTTTCAAGATGTAATATTTTATGAATCTACTAAACATGTTGTAAACTATATTTCTGAATGTAGTTTTCAGTTATGATGGTGATTCAAATTTATTATTCATGGTTAATTACCTCAGTTTTATTAAGGTGTAAGGGTCCAATTATCATATACTAGACAAATGAAAATGGGTCTTACACTCTATCATGGAATTTGTTTCACCTAAAAGGTTCTAAATATATGTCAATCAGATCCACAAGTTTTACGACAAAGTTAATGTTTTTGTGTTTGTCAGACCTTACATATATGATGACAAAATAATCTTCACTTCACAAATTCTCAATATTTATTTTCTCCCTTTGTTGTCCTATGATACTCCATTAAGACCGTCACCTCAAACATAATTTGGTTTATTGTAAAATTTAGGATGTTACAAGGAAGATCAATGAAGCAAAGACCAACCTCTTAATCAGAAAAGTATATTTGATTATATTGTCCAACTATGTGTGATTATCACTAGTATAGAGATATATTTTTCTCTAAATTTTATATACACATCTACATAAATTGAATCATTAAATATTTAAAATAAATAATAGTTATAATATTTTAATAATAATAAAAATATCTAACTTGTTAGAATAATCGAAACAAAATTATATATTTTTAAATTTAACAATATAAATTATGAATATTAAGAAACTAAACAGTATGCATAAGTTTAGCTAATTCAACCACATTGTAAGTACAACAGACCAAAATTCTTTATTTAAAATTAGTTTATATTTATTGATCAATACACTCAAGCACATTATTTATTAAGGTAAACAAATGTATAACATGTTATGAATTATTTGTTCCAACGAAAGCAATCGGAATCCTTGGATTCTATGTCATCTCTACAAGGTCCTTGTTCATGTATATTCCAATAGCAAGAACTACAACCAATACCTCGAAAGTATACTTCAAACCATTTAAGAACATTATCCCAATTATAGGAACAATAGAATCGCGTCGTGCCAATAAAGTTTTCATTAAAACTCCAATCAAAGCCTTCATTAAATTGAAGAACACGAATTCCACACTACGCCAAAAATAGCCTTTTACAGCGCTTTTTTTAAGCCTTCTACAGTGCTTTTTCAAAAAAAAAAAAAAACGTTGTGGATCCGAGCACTGTAAAAGATACAACAGCGCTTCTAAAAATGCGCTCTAAAAGGCTACTTTTATAGTGCGCGCTTATTATGCACCTTTTATAGCGCTTCTTACACACAAGCGCTGTAAAAGGCATACCCATATTTCATAATATGGGGTACCTTTTGACAGCGCTTTTTTTAACAAGCGGTGTAAAAGGCATACCCATAATTCATATATTTGGGGTACCTTTGACAGCGCTTTTTATAACAAGCGTTGTAAAAGGTATACCCATAATTCATATATTTGGGGTACCTTTTACAACGCTTTATATAACAAGCGCTGTAAAAGGTATACCCATAATTCATATTTGGTATGCCTTTTACAGCGCTTTTTATAACAAGCGCTGTAATAGGTATACCCATAATTCATATTTGGTATGCCTTTTACAATGCTTTTTATAACAAGCGCTGTAATAGGTGTTGTTTTTTTTTATATATATATATATATATTTTAAAAGCACCTTTTAGCTTTTTATGGCATTTTTTTTATAAAGCGCTGTCTTTTATCTTTTTATCCAAAATTAGTTAGGACCAGTTCACACAACACAACCAGAATCAGTAATTTATAACATATTCATATGCATGTATATTACCCTGTAACACAACCAGAACCAGAACCAGAGCCAGAATCAGTTAAAACATAATCAGTTCACACAATATGATACATATATATACACAGTAATTTACAACATAAGTAACTAAATTTACATTGAACCTAATTTACAACATATTCATATGCATGTTTATATACTGTCCTATGATCATATATAATAACTATGCACCATATAATATTCAGATCCCTTGCACAACAGCATGCTATTTCCCAGAAAATCAAATAATTTTCATTTCAAGCATATACTCACACCATTCCTCCTTTAATTCCATCAGATCTTGCTCAGAATATGATGGACTGGAATTTTCAAAGTACTGCAATATAAAAATTGAACATATTATATTAAGTTAGTGTCAAATATATAGATAATTTATATATGAAAATCATATAATCAAAATACCATACCGTTTCTGGAATAATAGTTTTATTCTTGTCAACAATCTCCTTCATGAATCTCAATACGTAGTACCCACAGTCGATGTTGTTTGTTTGACGAGGGCAATTTATTGGGATCCATGTAATATTATTAGACTTTTTCTTCGACACTGTCGCACCTCTTTGAGATCGATAAACTTTTAAGGCACTATATAAATGAATAAATATGATTATTATAGTATCAACAAACACATTCTTTATATATATATATGTAAGAAATAAATGTAGATTACTTACGTGTCGAACATAGTCTTTATTTCAGAATGATTGTTGTAATTTCCATGCACGGGATCCAAATAGTATACAACTTCAGAGACCGCATTGATTGCAAATAGCATCCAATGTGCCCTACAACAACAAAAAATTGGTTAAACAATTTTGTTTGTACACAACTAATAAATTAAATTCTCATCAATTAAAAAAGATAAAATTACGTACCCTGAATTATATGGTGCGAAGAACAATTTATCCTTTTCTATATTTCCTAAAAACATATCTACAATGTATTGCTTTACATTTTCTATATCGAGTTTCCACATCGACATCTTATGCGGAGACAAGAATGAGTATTTATTTGACAATTTCCGCATGCACACGAACTTCTCATGCAAAAACCTTCAATTAAAATTTTAAAGAAGATTAATTACCAATACATTTAATTAATTACCAATAAATGCAATTAAAAGTATTTTTTACCTTATGTACAAGCACATCACAGTAGCACTGAGCTCCTTATGTTCGAGAAGTTCGTATACGTGCTCCTTGTCGAACAATTCCTCATACTCATCTCCGAATATATCTTTATTCATGTGTATCATGCGCGAATCGTCGCTGCTGCAGAACTTGTTTTTTACTTGCTTGTCAAGATACACCCCGTATTTACCAAGGCGTGGCTGACTTATTGTAGGAGCAGTAGCAACAGCGACTGATTTCCCACGATCCAGTTTTTTTCTTGCTGCAAGTTTGCCAGCTTTATTGACAGTTTTATTGGCCTCCGGCCTTTGTAATTTGGCAGCTCTACTAACCTCCAATTTTTGAGGTTTGTTGCCTTTTTTTGGATGTGCGGGAGGTTTATTTATTTGGACCTACAAAAATGAGGTTAAATGTTAGTTTATTGAATCTGAAAAAATTGACAAAGCTTATGCAATAAATGTGACAAACCTTTTCGGGAGACGTAACGGATTCGTTTCTGGGAGGGCTTTTATCAAGGGCAACAAGGTTTGTGGGCCATGCCACGTAACTACCAATCGCGTCGCCCAATATCTGCATATCTCTGTCGTTGTCCGGTATCGGCAATGGTGCAGTTGGTTCGAAAGCAACAATAGGCGATACTTTGACATGGCCCGCAGGGATCGGAGTATTGTGCAATACTTCTCCCAAAGTATTGTACAATTTACCTTTTCCCACCTTCCGATGAGTGGGCGAGGACAAGGATAGGAAACATGTAGTGACACCCTAAATCAATAGTTAAAACATAAGTACAGTTAATATATAATATTGTTTAATGCATAAGTAATTACATAAGCAAGTAAGTAATTAATTACCTCGGAAATAATTTTCAAACCGACGTTGCAACTCCCGCTTTCACTCTCCATTTGTATTTCACCTTGGAGCTGATCCGGAAGTTGCTTGTCTTTATTCTTATTCACCAAGAGTGCCACTTGCTCATATAGGATTCTGATCTTCTCTAATACTTCCTCGTTGGAAGGTTTTTGGCGCTTCTCTTGAGGAAAAAAGCTTCTGGGAGTTACGCCAAATCCCTTCCCCCTAACTCGACCGGAATATTCAGGAACATTAAAAACTTTGCCTAGAATATCCCTGCAAGTAGCCTTGTTGCCCTCTTCATGTTCAGAACTTTGTTCAATCGTCTCTTAAAATACATGTAACATAAAAATACTTAAGTTCATTAGCATTTTTAAAATACAATATTAAAGAGTATTCAAGTGATAAATACAATATTGAAAAATATTAAAGTCATAATATACTTACACAAAGTTCTATTACTTTTTGAACATTTTCGTTATCAACCACTCCATCCTTATTTACCCGAGCTTCCTTCCACAAGATATGACGACCCAATGGTTGATCGGATTGGGTCTCTTGTCGCTATTCGTTAAAACAAAATATTAGTTAGAAACTATAGTTTATAATACAAATTCCCTCAACCATTGATGTTACATTGACTTACAAGATTTTGGTCTAGCCGTGCATATCCCATACGTGATCTTCTGTATGGGTGCGTCGGGTTGCTTGCCCTCTCGCGATTTGCCTTACTAATATTCTATATAAAAAAATGTAAAAATTTAAAATACGCTATGAATATGAATAATAAAACACACAAATGCAAATAAATTAATCACTTACGACAAATGCGGGGTCAGTATGTTTGGAAACAAATGCCTTTCCATTCATCATTTGATATATAATGTTGATATATCTTTGGAGGTTCAGCACTTGTGTTTCCTTCTCTATCTTTTAGATAGAAATTTGAGAGATGCGATCTAAATCCCCGATGGATTTTTCCAGCAACTCTCAAAACGTAATTCTTTCGTCCTTCATCAAGGACAAAAGTTGTCTGCAATGAAAAAAATTATAAGTATTTCAATGAAAATATTTATAAATGACAAAAGATTGAATCAAAAAATTTACTTGAATATCATTCCATATGATATCTTTGGCATCCTTCAACGCCTTATCTCTCCAATCGTCAATGGTAACAGGAATATTTTGTCGAACAACAGCACCAATGTAACTTACAAACATTGCGTTGTTGGGGTCAATTGGCTTACCACTTTCATTCCAGCCAACCTAATAAACTCATATAGTAAGTACATGCTATTAAAAAAAAACTAAAAAAATACATAGCAAACAGAGTATAGTATAGTATAACCTCAAACTTCGTGCCATTGCTCCTTGCTTTGATCACCTTTTGCATTATAGTTGCACCACGTTTGACTTCATTTTCATAAGCCTTAGAGGTGTCAACTTCTTCATTTTGACATTCAATTTCTTTGTTTGTATCCATTTAACTACAACAAGTTCAACATGCAGTTTAATATAACATCAACAAGCTCAACATGCATCATGCATTATTCTAAACAACCTCAACATGTATCAGTATATATATTTTAAACAAGCTCAACATGCATTTTAATCATTACAAAAAATAAATAACATCAATACCTGAATAACGGCTGGAAGAAAGATGAAATGCGAAGAAAAGAGCGAACACAGAAATTTCACAGCAATAAGGTTCACAGAAAAACGTTTTGAAGAAATACGTAATGAGGGTTACTGAAGAGTTTGCAAAAGAAGAGAAGATTATAGGGTTACTGAATCGTGGAAAAACAGTTCGTAATGGACGAGATTATAGGGTTTGCAAAAGAAGAGAAGAACGATGAAGGTTTCAATGATAGTGTAGTTTACGTAATGAAGAGGAAACTGAAGAGGTTACTGTTATATATATAACCCTTTTACAGCGCTTTTCCAAAGGGCGCTCTAAAAGGTCTAACCTTTTACAACGCTTGTTAACAAAGCGCTCTAAAAGGCGTCCTTACAGCGCTTGTTTTTTTAAAGCCTTTTACAGCGCTTGTCAAAAAAGCGCTGTAAAAGACATCCTTATTTAAATTTTTAAAAGGCTCTTTTACAGCGCTTTTATCAACAAGCGCTGTAAAAGACCTCATTGTTTTTTTTAAAAACCTTTTAGAGCGCTTTCTCAAAGAAGCGCTGTAAAAGGCCTTATTATGTTATTTTTTTGTTTTGCTATGTTATTTTTTAAACAAGCTCTGCAAAACCCACCAAAATCTCTTCATTTTCACCAAACTCCACCTCAAAGTCCTTTTATGCATCTTCTTCGCAAACATCAAAGTTTACTCTTTCAATCTCCACCTCAACACCCTTTTTATCTCTTTACATTCCCTTGCGAAAAATGGGTTTGTTAACAATGTGTCTGAAGAAAAATGGGTTTGTTAACAATGCATACAAGGTGTTTGAAGAAAATCCTGTTAGAGAAAGTCATGTTAGGTATCTGATGAACATTATTTTTAAATCCTTTTACAGCGCTTGTTCACATAAGCGCTATAAAAGGTCTCTTTATTTTATTTTTCGTAGAGTCTTTTACAGCGCTTTTCTCAGTAAGCGCTGTAAAAGGTCTCCATCAGACAACAAATCTAACCTTATTATTAATTATAAATATTATTAATTATAAATATTATTAATTAAAAGGTCTCCATCAGACAACAAATCTAACCTTATTATTATTAATCTCCACCTCAATATAACTTTAATATTATTATTATTATTATTATTATAAATATATGACATTAAATAATTAAATATATAATATAACTTTAATGTATTCAACAATAATTAATGTGTTAATATTTATAATTAATAATATTGAGGTGGAGATTAATAATAATAATAATGTCATATATTTAATTTAATTATTTAATGTCATATACGTTAAATACCCATCTACGTTGTCACACTTGGAAGGCCTCGGTTCGAATCTGAATTAAGTGAACTTCGTAAATGTAAGCGTTTGTAAATTACAAGAGTCCTTTACAGCGCTTTCTAATGTAAGCGCTGTAAAATGTCTCATTATTTTATTTTAAAAGGGCCTTTTACAGCGCTTGGTAAGAAGAGCGCTGTAAAATGTCTCATTATTTTATTTTTAAAAGGGCCTTTTACAACGCTTTTTTTAAAAAGCTCTGTAAAAGGCTTTTTTTTTAAAAAATGCACCAGTGCATTTTTAATAGGGCCTTGTGCTCAATATTGGATGACTGTAACTCAGACATTTATTCCAATCAATTTGCCAATAATTCAGATTACATTTAAGAATTGAAATTGTCAAAAAGTATTACATGCATAATTCAGATTACCCTTATCCCCCCACGCATCAACCAAACTATCCAAAAGCCAAAATAATTCAGATTAGAACCAGAATAATTCAGATTATAATACAACAATAATTCAATAAAACCAGAATAGAACCAGAATAGAACAATAATTCATATTACAATAATTCAGATTACAACAATAAAACCAGAATAGACCAATAATTCAGATTACATGCATGGCTTATATAAAACAATTAAACATGTACATTAAGATGCCCTTCATCTTTTCCTGGTGGGATTCAAATCTGTTTGTCCATTTACAATACGAAACGATGGATTAATCCAAATTCCCTCATCATGATCATCTCTAAGATATAAACCATCATCAGTTGAATCAATTTCATGTGGTTGTTGTGATATTGCAAATAAAAGATCATTACCAACATCTTCATCATTGTTGTTATCATCACTTATTTTATTGGTCGATAGGACAACAGACCATTTATCATCAGAAGGATCGGTGACATAAAACACTTGTTGAGCTTGCGATGCTAAAATAAAAGGCTCGTCTTTGTATCCCACCCTATTAAAATCCACAAGCAAGAATCCTAACTCATCAATCCGAACGCCATTATTATTATCGACCCACTTGCAACCAAATATGGGAACACGAAATATTGTGTAGTCTAACTCCCATATGCGCTCGATAACCCCAAAATATGATAGATTTGCATATATTGGGTTTTTGTCTTTTGCACTAGAGACATGCATCGCTTCAGCTACGAGAGTGACTCCACTATTTTGCATAGTGGTCTGATCATCTTGTTCTTTGGTATAAAATGTGTAGCCGTTAATAACATAACCAGTGTAAGAAAAGACATGTAAGCTCGGACCATTTGCTAGCCACCTCAATCTCTGTGAAATTGATCCGGGGTCTATATCAAATTTTGACTTTATGAGATTTTTTAACCATGTTATAAAACTTCGATTGTGCTCTCGAGTTATCCAATTTTGATTCCTATTCATGTTCAAACGAGCTAACTGATCCATGTGTATTGTAACATACGGTTGAACCTCATCATCATTGTGCAGAACATACAATTGTGCCTGCTCCCATTCTGTCCTTGATATAGTCAGCAGTCTCCTTCCAATTATCCCTTCTCTTGATATTCTTCCCAAATGACGAGACATGGGAAGCCCTATGGATTCAACATTGGACAAATATTCAGTATAAAATTCAGCAGCCTCTTCCACAATGTATCGTTCAGCAATACAACCTTCTGGTCGACTTCTACTTTTTACGTACCCTTTTAATATTTTCATATATCGTTCTATCGGATACATCCATCTCATATAAGCTGGCCCACAAAGTTGTGTCTCCTTAACCAGATGAACAGTAAGGTGAACCATTATATCAAAAAACGATGGTGGGAAATACATTTCAAGCTCACACAAAGTAACAACAATTTCCCTCTACAATGTCGGTAATTTCTGAGGGTCGATCACTTTACTACAAATTTCCCTAAAGAAGAAACATAATCTAGTCAAGGCTAGTCGAACTTTTTCAGGTAAAATGGAACGTATACCTATTGGTAGCAAATGCTCCATTAGAATATGACAATCATGGGTCTTCAAACCTTTTAACTTGAGGTCTTTCATACAAACCAAACTTTTAATGTTCGAAGAGTATCCTTCTGGAACTTTAACTTTGTGTAGAAATTTACATAAAACAATTTTTTCCTTTCTAGATAGAGTATGAGCGGCTGGAGGTAGATATGTGCGATTTCCTTTCTTTACTGGAGCCAATTCATTTCTTATTCCCATATCGACCAAGTTCAATCTTGCGTTGATGCCATCTTTAGACTTTCCTGGAACATTGAGTAACGTATCAATAACACTATCAAATACATTTTTTTCAATATGCATCACATTGAGGAAATGTCTTATATACAATGACTTCCAATATGGCAATTCAAAGAAAATTGACTTTTTCTTCCACCCAGTTTTGACCAACTCTCCCGCAAAAGGTTTGCCAAATTTATTGGTCAAACCTTGTACTTTTTCAAGTATTTGATATCCAGTCGGTGCTGAAGGAGCTTTACCTTCCTCTGATTTTCCATTAAATGCATTTCTCCACCAACGATACTGATGACTATAAGGTAAAAATCTACGATGTCTAAGAAACACATTCTTCTTACAATGTTTCAACCGCATCCAATTTGTACTCTCTTCACATATAGGACATGCACACTGACCTTTAATGCTATATCCTGATAAATTACCATATGCTGGAAAATCATTAATTGTGCCAAACAACATAGCCCTCAAATTGAAACATTCTTTCTTATACCCATCATAAACTTCCACACCTGTCTCCCACATACGTTTTAAATCTTCGATTAGAGGAGTCAAGTATACGTCGATATCATTCCCCGGTTGTTTGGGTCCAGAAATTAACAGAGACAACATCATAAACTTACGCTTCATACATAACCATGGAGGTAGGTTATATATTACCAAAATCACAGGCCACGTGCTGTGTGAGATACTTTGAAGACCATGTGGATTCATTCCATCAATAGAAAGTGCAAGTCTTAGATTTCTTGAATCCATCCCGAATTCAGGATAGTCGTGATCAATTTTTGCCCATTGTGGGGAATCTGCAGGGTGTCGAAACATTCCATCTCTAATTCTTTCATCTGCATGCCATGTCAAGTGTTTTGAATCTTCTTCACTGTGATACATGCGCCTAAATCTTGGAATTATAGGAAAATACCACACAACTTTTGCTGGAGTAGATTCTTTCTTCTTATATCGAGAGACATTGCATTTCAGACACGCCTTAAGTAGTTCATATTCATTTCGAAATAAAATGCAATCATTAGGACACGCATGAATCCTATCGTAACTCATGCCAATAGAACACAGAATTTGTTTAGCCTCGTAGGTTCGACTGGGAAGTTCATTATCATCTAGCAACATATCTTTTATGAGTGTTAATAATTCTGTAAAGCTTTTATCAGACCATCCATTACTCGCTTTTAAGTTGTACAACTTTAATATCGCCGACAGTCTTGTGAATTTAGTACAACCATTATATAATTATTTCTCTGCATCACTCAACAAACTTTCAAACATTTTAGGACAATCTCGAAGATCTTCTTCAACTGCTTTTGCGATCTCATCAACTCGGTCCGACTCATATGTATCTGTATCGAAGACAGTTGAAGCATATGTCGAACTATTCTCAAAATTAATGTTTCCTTTTTTTTTCTCACCATGTCTTGTCCAACATGTGTAGCTTTGATCAATTCCATTACATATTAGATGTACTTCTAATTCATCTTCTCTAACACGTTTTCCAAAACAACATTTTAAACAAGGACAAACTACTCTATTAGGATCTTTTGCATTCTTCACTGCAAACTCAACAAACTCCTTCACTCCAATTTCATACTCTTTTGACAATCGATTGGCTGACATCCATTTCCTATCCATATTATACCACCTATATAAATGCAGTTACAAAACTAAATAGCTTTCAATACAAAACTAATAAGTTAATAAGCTTACAAAACTAATAAACTAATAAACTAATAAGCTTTCAATACAAAACATATCAACACGTTTCAAAACAGAACAGATCATGTGATATGAGTTTTTGACAATTTTTGACAATTTCAAAACATAACAGATCATGTGGTATATATAATATGAATTATTCAATTGTTCATGAGAAATAATAATATTTTGAAAGAGATTTAAAACATAACAGATCAGGTGTATAAGAGATCATAAAGATTTTTTGACAAAAACAAATCAAAAAATACCTGAGACAACGTAGATGGCTGCACAGTACGTAGAGGATATTAGGGTTTTGAAAGATCTAGAGGATATGATATGAGGGTTTCCAACGTATATAATTATTTGAAAAATGCATTTTACAGTGCTTGTGAAAAAAGCGCTGTAATAGGTAGTTAAATTCAATGAAAGCGCATGTATTTTACAGCGCTTGTGATAAAAGCGCTATAATAGGTAGTTCAAAAAATTGAAAGCGCATGTATTTTACAGCGCTTGTGAGAAAAGCGCTGTAAAATGATACGCGAAAGCGCTTCGTTTGACAGCGCTTTTTTGACAAGCGCTGTAAAAGCCTTATAACGTTATGCGCAAACGTTATAAGACATACCACAGCGCTGCTTTTACAGCGCTTGCTATAAAAAGCGCTGTAAAAGGCTCCGTTATTTTTAAAATATATGTTCAACAGCGCTTGTGTTTAGCAAGCGCTGTAAAAGGGGCGCTGTAAAAGGCAATTTATGGCGTAGTGTCAAGATCATCATCCTTAGATTTACAATGAACAGTTAACTTCTTATTGTTTTCCAATTTGTTAGTAATACGTACAAGGTCTTTCCCCCAGCACATTGTGCAAGAATAGTAATGTCAACACACATATCAAAAGAAATTTATGGGTAAATAAAAGCATTGCACCTTCTTTTTCTTCCTCAGCAAAACACCCTGAAGACCTTGCTCTCTTGATGGGGATAGAGAGAACTAGAGAGTTTTCTCCTTTTGGTTTGTGAAACTGAATATTCTTATTGTGTTTGCCTTGGGGACCACTACTCCTATATATAACTATTATTAGTTATATCCCAAATTGCAGTATTACTAATTCAGCCCCTCATTAAATTAGAAACTGCCTGGTATCTACACTATTAATTTTCATAATTATTATGCTCTTTAGCCATAAACTATTATATATTACTTGATCCCTAGTTTATTGGCTAATTATATAATGACCCTAACACACTTTATTAATTAATTACATATGTGACCCATAAATCTTACAATCTCCCACTGGTCACACATGTATCCTTAGGAGTGTGTTAGACTTTATGACGTCAAAAATGTCATTATAATTACCTTGAGCCTAATCCAAATTGTCCCGTCCATTAATCGTATCAGCACATGGAACCAAAGAGGCTTTCGTCATAATAGGCATAACTAAACCCATCAATGATCACCCGTACTGACACAACTAAATGACATAGACCCATTATGAAAAGTGTAGCATGAAAATTACATGAAGTTGGTCAATGCATGTCAATTTTCAACTGGTCCTACTTTACCGAATGAGATCATACCATAACTTAAATGTACAAAGTAACCAAAACTGAATATTTTAAACTTTATTTCTGATCAGAAAATCCAAATACAATGTATTTGTATTTTACAATTAAACATAGAACATAAATTACATAATGGACGAAACTCCCACTAAAATCAAGATCCCTCAAACTGTAGTACACCCATGTGAGCAGTATGCTCATGAAAGACCTTGGGTGGTAGAACTTTAGTGAGCGGATTCGCAATCATGGAGTTTGTCCTTAAGTGTTCTATGGATATTTGTCCACTTTGTACCTTCTCTTTAACAACTAGGAACTTAATGTCAATGTGTTTTGACTTGGTTGAGCTCCTATTATTGTTAGAATACAGGACTGCTGATCTATTGTCACAATACAACTTGAGTGGTCTTTCAATCCCTTCAACTATTTGCAGCCCCGTGACAAAATTTCTCAGCCAAATGTCCTGGTCAGATGCCTCATGAATTGCTATGAATTCTGCTGCCATGGTTGATGAATCAGTAAGACCTTGTTTGGCACTACGCCAAGAAACTGCTCCACCAGCTAACAGAAAGACATAGCCTGAAGTTGATCTTAAGCTGTCTTGGCATCCCGCAAAATCCGAGTTAGAGTACCTAGTGATCTCTAACTGGTCTGACCTCCTATATGTGAGCATGTAGTTTCTTCCTTTCTCTAGTGGATCTCCGCAATGGAGCTGGCTCTTGAGGCACTTGTTCTTGAGGATCTTGAATTTGATTTGGATTTTGTTCTTCCTGAACAACCAGATCATCTTGAGTTTGTTCAATAATGGGAAAGTCAACTGGTGGAAGAATCAGTTCTGGAATTGTTACTGATTCTTCCTCAAAGACAAAATCTCTAACCTTAATCTTCCCCCCAAACTCAATATCCTCAAAGAACGTTGTCGTTCCCGTCTCAAAAATTGTTCTCAATTTTGGATCATAAAATTTATAGCCCCTTGATTTTTCTGAGTACCTTATAAAATAGTTGCTAATTGTTCGGGGTTCAAATTTCTTTTCATTCGGCCTATAAGGCCTTGCCTCAGTTGGACATCCCCAAACATGAAGGTGCTTCAGACTAGGCTTACGCCCAATCCAAAGGTCATAAGGTGTTTTAGCCGCTGTCTTAGTTGGTACTCTATTAAGAATGTATGCTGTTGTTTTTAATGCATTTCCCCAGAGTGACTCAAGAAAGGTGGAATGACAAATCATACTCCTTACCATATCCTTAAGAGTCATGTTTCGTCTTTCAGCTACACCATTCATGCTGGGTGACCCTGGCATAGTGTATTGTGGGACGATTCCACATTCCTCTAGGTATTTGGCAAATGGTCCCGGACATTGTTCACCTGAACCGTCATATCTGTCGTAGTATTCACCACCACGATCAGATTTGACCTTTTTAAAATCTCTTATTAAGTTGATTCTCAACTTCTGCCTTAAAGGATTTGAACACGTCTATTGATTGGGACTTTTCGTGAATTAGGTAAAGGTAGGCATATCTAGAATAATCGTCTATGAATGATATAAAATATTGTTGACCATTCTAAGAATGAGTTGGAAATGGCCCACAGATGTCCGTATGTATCCATTCTAAGACGTCTGTAGCTCTATATGCTCCTAATTTCTTATCTTTAGTATGTTTTCCTTTAATGCATGCTACACAAATGTTAAAGTCTGTGAAGTCAATGGAATCTAAAATTCCATATGACACAAGTCGTTCAACTCTATTTTTAGAGATGTGACCTAGACGCTTGTGCCAAAGCACTCCTGAATTGAAATTGTCAATTTTTCACTTAGTACCACGTGATTCCACACTCAAGGTTTCATTATAGTTAGTCACAGTTTCCCACAAATAAATATTATCATAACCAGAAAGTAAACTGGTTCCAACAACATTCGAATTTAAAGACAAAGTAAATTCTTTATTCCCGAATGAACAATAATATCATGATTTGTCCAAATAAGAAATAGAGACCAAATTTCGTCTAAATGACGGTACAACAAAAGTGTCTTCTAAAATCAAATAGTGACCGGAACTTAATAATAATCTAAATTTTCCTATGGCTTCAACTTCTACCTTTTTCCCATCTCCTACATAGATGCGTCTTTCAGTATCACTAGGCTTTCGGAAGTTCAGGCAACCCTGCATTGAAACACTGATGTTAGTAGTTGCACCAGAGTCTAACCACCAAGTGTTTCCAGGTACTGAAGCTAAATTAACCTCAGAACAGACCAAAGATAGAATCATACCTTTCTTAACACGCTAAGCGTGATATTTGGCACAATCCTTCTTCACGTGTCCAGGACTCTTGCAGAAGAAGCAGTTGTTATCCTTAGTCTGCTTCTTTTGTTCTGGACCCTTAGCAGCAGCTTTGTTCTTGGGCTCCTCAATTCTTTTCCTTTTGCCCTTGTCTTTAGAGATGCTAATAAAGTGAGCGCTTGCTTCATCCTGTTCTCTTCTTGCACACATAAGGAAATGAGCTCATTAAGAGTCCATTTCTCCTTTTGACAATTATAAGTCACCTTAAACTGACTGAATTGCGAAGGAAGAGACAACAATACTAAATGAATGAGTAAGTCATCTGATAACTCAAGCTTTAGTCCTTTAAGCTTAGAAACAATGTTGGACATCATCATAATGTGCTCTCTTATATTTCCCTTGCCTTGATACTTCATGGAAATTAAATTCTGAAGCAAAGAACTTGTTTCAGCCTTATCACTTTTTTTAAAGCGTTTTTCCATCTCAACAAGGAAATTTTTAGCTGTAACTATCTCATCCGAGACAGCACCTCTAAAGACCTCAGGAATGCCACGCTTTATGACCATAAGACTTATGCGATTTGAGCGATCCCATTTCTCATACTCCAATTTTTTCTCAGAAGAACTAGAGTCCGTAGGAGTAGGGGGTCGATCAATTCTTAATGCAAGGTCTAGATCCATGCAGCCAAGAACAATCAGAATGTTCTCTTTCCATTCCTTAAAATTTGTCCCATCAAGGACATGAATAGAACTCAAATTTGCAGATATGGAAGCAATAGATGCTGTGAATTAAATAAAGAACGAAACTTGGAAACTCACATTATAGGAAAATAAATCAATAAATAAATACATATGTTCAAATCATGGAATTTAACCCATCCCAAGATACCCAGTGCACCATTGGTGTCAAGTCTTTGGACAGTAACACCAACTGCTAGTGGTACTCTTGTTGCAACGATCAACTATTGACAATAAGACATGTCAAACAATAAACCTTCCTTTGGGCTGATTTACTGCTCACATGTATACCAAATAATTGTCACACATTTATCATTGCATGTGTACATGTAATTCTGCCAAATATTAACCTTCCTTTGGGCCGGTCAATACCTGCATGAATAAACATATACACAGCCATTTGACACTCTTCACGAGCAATTTAGACAAGAGAGGTCACTTTGACGACGTCAAGTTTCAATTAACTCATTCAAAATGTCAAATTTGACTTGAACATATATTTATTATATCCAAATAAAACTATATTTAAAAAATATTGTTCACTAATATAAACTGTGTTTCATTAGTATTTGATAATTATTGTTTTATCAAAAAAAAAATTAACCGGAAACAAAAAAAAAATATGGATTCCATAATATATATATATCCAAATTCCCAAATTACAAACCCTAATTTTTCAGTCATGTCAAAATTCCCAAATTACAAACCCTAATTTTTCAATCATGTCAAAATTCCCAAATTACAAACCCTAATTTTTCAATTATGTCAAAATTCTCAAATTGAATCCTAAAACAAAGACAATAATCGAATTTCATCATGAATTAAACATGGTAGGCTCTGATACCAATTGTTGGAAAACCCTATAACATTGTGCTCAACAATCCATGCCAATTACATGATGAATAACCAAAGGCGAAAGCGTAAGCGTACCTGTGGGAATTGCCATTGATGAAATCCTGGGATGACGATGATAGAGCCAATGGGTTGGGTGATCTTCCTCAGCAAAACACCCTGAAGACCTTGCTCTCTTGATGGGGATAGAGAGAACCAGAGAGTTTTCTCCTTTTGGTTTGTGAAACTGGATAGTCTTATTGTGTTTGCCTTGGGGACCACTACCCTATATATAACTATTATTAGTTATATCTCAAATTACAGTATTACTAATTCAGCCTCTCATTAAATTAGAAACCGTCTGGTATCTACACTATTAATTTTCATAATTATTATGCTCTTTAGCCATAAACTATTATATATTATTTGACCCCTAGTTTATTGGCTAATTATATAATGACCCTAACACACTTTATTAATTAATTACATATGTGACCCATAAATCTTACATCATTATCTTCAATCATAAATCATCACATAGACTTATCACAAATTGATAACATCATTATTATTAATTATACAAATCATATTCACATAAACTTATCAAAATGCATACACATTTTATTATCACATCACATAACAGGACTTAGATGTGTGAGAGAAATGAAATCTTTAACATATAGGAGTTTTGAATCTGCATCCAAAATTATTTGAATTGACATGCATGTGATTTGTTTGTTTGTTGCTTGATTTTTGTGTTAATGATTTAAGAAATTCCATAATTTTGGGAAAAGAATTCTTGTGAAAGGTATAAATGATGCCCCGAAGGTAAATACATGTGTTTGGATGTTTTCCATCCTTGCCAATGTGTTTTGTCTATGACAGTTGTATCCATTTCTGCCTCTGATTGCTCATTCTAAAAATTTTAAGTGTTTCTGTCTCTAGTGTTTTTCTTCATTTTACCTCTTTGAACGAAAGTTCTTTGAACAAAGAATATGGATACAAGGACTTTCATTAATCCAATAAATGAATCTTCATAGAAGAGTTATATAACTCTTCTAAATGTCTAGGGATAATGTATGTGATGTTAATATTTGTGTTAATAGAATTAATGTAATTATTTGATATGCTAGGTAAAATGCAAGATTCGGAAATAAAATAAAGTTTTGATGAAAAAAGTTAAAGATATTGTTGTTGACGAAGAAATTAATAAAGAAATTATTTTTTTCGTTACTATTCGTTTTATGATTCGCTAATACGAGTCACTATGCATTCACATCATTGTTACTATGCATTTTTTATTTTATTTTTTTATTTTTAACTTAGTATGCATCCTTAGTCTATAAAAGAGCAACTCATAGCATTTATGAGGCATCCATTTTCTGAGAGAGAAAATCTTTGTCTAAAAATTCTTAAAAGAATTCTAAAACTCTCTTTTTATAATTTGTCTTCTTAAATGTTGTTTACTACTTTTGTAAGTGTTGTTTACTACTTTTGTAAATTATATCAAATACTATATATATATCGCCTATTATGATGGGCAAGCAAT
>JBBPBT010000623.1:1085787-1096692 GCA_037974875.1 Cicer bijugum
AGTCCTAAAAAAATTTAGTTTTTTGAATAAAATGAGCGTTACTTTTTTTTTGGTTAAATATATTTTTAATTTCTAAAAAATTACTATCTTTTAAATTTATTCTTTCAAAAAATTTATTTACTATTAGTCTTTATTTTAATTTTAGAGACTTTTTTAGAAACTAAAAATTTCATTTTCTTAAAAAAAATTCAAAATATGGACTAAAAATGAATTAAAAAAAATTTAAAGACTAAAAGTTGAAAAAAAATTATAAGTACTAAAATTTATTTTATCATTTTTTTTTAATTTTAATAATTATATATTTTTTTTTATTAGTAGCCTAATTTTTAAGACTAAATCAATATCTCCAAAATCTTTATATATATATATATATATATATATATATATATATATGCATAAGCTTTGGGGACGGTCCTACATCATAGTTACAAGTTTAAAATTTTGATTTTTTCCATTAACTCGCACATTTTTCATTATTTTGTCTTAGCCTCTAAACACTTGGTTAGATGTGACCTTATCTATAAACAAATGGAAACAAATGTGTGTGGCTCACTTAATTAAGAGTGAATGGGTCCGTATTGACCTTGGAGTCACCTGTCCCATCCATAACAGTTAAAATAAATTACTCATCACTATTTTATTTTTTATTTTTTATGGATTTTGTAGTGATGTTATGGTTGTTTTACGTTAAAGCTTTATAAAGATTGTGTATTCACTGTTTTGGATAATTTGTTTGGTGTAGGGAACACTTATATGTATAATTTTGTTATGTTCTGACACACGTGGAAAGAGGAGATTCAAATTCATGTAGGAGACACATTTTCAAGATGATGGTAGATTGTACAAAACTCTATTTTGTATGATTATGTTTTACTATTTGATGTCGTGGGATCAATCTAATATTAAAATGTTTTTATTAAATTTCTATATTATTGAATTTTATCGAATTAAGGGTTGAGTTTGAATCTAATAATAGTCTGATGTAATTTAAAAATTATCTAAGGAGACGCAAAATTCAATATAATTTGTCTTTTATATATTTCTGCATACATGTGAAAAAGAATTTAATCTATATCTTACAATGCTATTTTACATTTAAAAGAGAATAAAAATGGATTAAAGTAACTTTTTTTTTCCTCAAAAACAAACTTTTTTTTCTTACAATAAAAACAACAATACAGAATATTGTTAATTTTTCTCTTATTTAAATTAATTTAAATTGTTTGTTATCTAATTTATCCATATTGTTGAAATAGGTATTTGTTCTTTTGGTTTAGTGTTTTTTTTATAAACTGTCTTTTTTGCTTTTGTCTCTTACACGTAAAAGAACACATCATTTCACCTTCATTGCATGACATGGTAATTTTCAATACTCTCAAGTGACACCTTCATGTAACATTTTTTATGAATAGTAATCAAACAATCCAAGAGTGCACCAATCACTTGAAAACCAAGAAAAGTTAAACTAAGTTGCTCACCTCAATATTTTTAAATCCATAAAAATATATTATTGAATTGATTAATACAAATGTGTAAAATACACCTTTAAATTAATCGATTTAAATAAAAGTTGAGATTTTTTTTGAGAAGATTTGAAGATAAGAAAATAAACTTTCATCAATTAATTATTTATGGTAATTCAATTGTGCTTTTGATTACTAGTCCATTCACGAACCGATTTCGCATGGACCACGACATTCCTATATTTTTTTTTTATATATAAATAATAATGATAGGTTATTTGAATAATAATGATAAGTTGTCCTTAAAATCCTAATTCCACTAGCAAATATCGATATTGTTAAGTTGTACGTTTTGTCTCAGGTGTTTGAAACCAGGACTCACATTTGTGTGAGTTAATTATGGTAGAATCTATCATCTCTTTTAAAATAAAATAAAAAATAGTGATATTTTACTGCCCCCTCTCTTATTTGTTTCTTAACTTTCTTTCGTCTTCCCCACAAACTGTGAATTATAGTATGGGAATTGGATTCTGAGCTTTAGTGTGTAAATTGTGATTGTGTGAATTGTGACTTTGTGAATTTTTTTTTCCTGATTAGCGTAGTGTAGATGTGGGATTGTGAATTGTTTTATTTTGTGAATGTGAGTGGTAAACTTGAGAATTGTGAATTATTTGTCTAAATGTGTGGTGTAATTAATTCGTGTATATTTTTAGTAGTAATACGATATTTAAAAATAAAAAATCGAAGCATTTTTTAATAATAAATTTTCCGACAAAGATGAAAATTGTAAGCAAATGCATTTTATTTGATTGAATTGTGTGAAGCTTTAAAAACTTATGCAAATTGTGTAACTTGTAAAAATTGTAAACTTGTATGAATTGAAGTTCTAACTTTTACAACTGATCGACCGTATCATTTAATTGATCAACTAATCTACCTTATCTTAACTATTATGATTTCAATAATGAAGATTATCAAGACAATATGATGTTTTATATTGTAAAAGAAATAACTGAAAACTTTAGTTCTGATTCAATTATGGATGATTTCAAATTTTTAAAAAAACGAAAGACACAACTTTAATTACATTAATTAGATGTAAATATCTCTTTTCATAGATTATATTTTTTTTCATATTAATATTATGTTGAATTTTTTATAAAAGTATATGACTTTTATCAATTTAAATTATAATATTTTAATTTATATTTATTGTTTCTCTTTATATTTTATGTAAGATCTGTCACTATTATTTGATCCTTCATTTTTATTCAAATTAAAATATTATCATAGCTAGTCAGTTTAGTTATTAAGACAAAGATTAAATATTAAATGGAAAAGTACATTAAAAAAATATATATAATTATGAAACTAGAAGTGTGGGCAAACTTTACTATATACTAATGAAAATGTAGATATACACGATTTGTGAGATGGGGCCATGTCACGCCTACCCAAATGCTTTCAATAACTAACTTGATAATAATAACATCAATGAAATTAATTGATGCACAAGTTGCAAGATATTTTTCTATTGGTCACTTAAAAAAAGTAAAATTAATGATGACAAGTCCACTTAAGAGCCAACTAGCTGAGTAGTCAAGAAAAGGGTAAGATAGTAATTCGATTTTGACTATATTTGATTTCGAAAAGTGTAAGAAAAAAAATACAATGATGGTGTTATAGATAATGGGAACAACATTATATTAAATTGAACTGAATTAGCTTCTAAGATAAGAAAAAATCAATAAATATGGAGTAGGAAACAACCAAGTCAAGCTTTTCCTTTGTTCTTTCCTTTATGAAACAAACTTCATGCTGTGTTTTTCTTTTCACTACTTCCTCTTCCTCCTAAACCTTCTACACTTCTCTTTGCAACTTTCTAGTTAGCATGTTAAATGAATCAATGCATATTATACTTTCTTTGCTTGAGACAATTATTTTTGTTTGATCCAATTGTTTGTGCTATATTCAGAAATTGTCAAGAAGTTTGGTGAAAACTATTTTTAACATGGAAATATTCAGTGTGTTGCTATTTTTGGTATTCTTATGGGCTGAAATTCATCTCATCTCTTCATTAACTAATCCTCAAGATGGTAATATATCA
This sequence comes from Cicer bijugum, assembly GCA_037974875.1. Classification (NCBI taxonomy): domain Eukaryota; kingdom Viridiplantae; phylum Streptophyta; class Magnoliopsida; order Fabales; family Fabaceae; genus Cicer; species Cicer bijugum. The sequence continues at coordinate 1,089,358 of JBBPBT010000623.1, forward strand.
TGACATCCCTTTTATTTATTAAAAGTGTCACTTGTGTTGTAAATGAATTTATTATACCATAAACTTGATTTCCATTAGGCCATTTGTGTGCTCATCAAGAATTGATGACTTAAGCAGTATAATGGCTTTAAAGATTATGTAAGGTAGTATGATAATTGTTCATAAATAAATAAGTCAGAGTTTTCAGATTGATCTAGTAGTTTATCCTACCTGAAAACTCTTAAGTAAACAAAAGAGGCCCTTGATTAATTAAATTTAGTAGTAACTACCATTTTTTCCTTTTGCTTTTAATGCATTTTTTTTTATTATGATTAAAAATTGTTGCAGTTGCTGCACTTAGATCTCTAAAAGATATATGGAAAAATACACCTCCAAGCTGGGACAGATCAGATGACCCCTGTGAAGCACCATGGGAAGGAGTGACTTGCAGTAAATCCAGGGTTACTTCATTGTAATATAAATCTTCAATTGAAAATTATTTGATCCTTTTGATCTTTGGTATATTAATTTCATCACCTTTTTACTCATTTTTCCAATTACTAATTTAAGAAAAATACTTTGTTATGTGCATAAAAAATATAGGGGATTGTCAACCATGGGTCTGAAGGGTAAATTAAGTGGAGATATTGGTGAACTCACAGAATTGAGATCCTTGTAAGTATTGTTTTATGTTTCTAATTAAAATCGACGAAAACATTTTTTATATATTTTAAAGTTGTGAATAGAATACAAGCTGGTGAATAAAAATCTATTGTCAATTCATTTTAACTGCAGGGATTTGTCCTTTAATAAAGGTTTAATGGGTTCTATCTCTCTAGAATTGGGAAAGTTAAGCCAGCTAAATACTCTGTAAGTTAGATTCAAAAAACCAAATAATTTCCTATTGTCATATCAAGTGCAACATGTAGTAGTAATTTAAACTTCACTGTTTCAGGATTTTGGCTGGTTGCAGCTTCAGTGGTAATATTCCAGATACATTGGGGAATCTTACAGAGTTATCTTTCTTGTAAGAATAATCTAAGAAGAAACATTTTTATGTGAAAGTTGTGGTTAGAGAAATTTAAATCACGGTTAACTATATTAAGTGAATGGTTAATGAGTTGCAACACCTTATAAATCGTAATATTCATTAACCATCCACTATCTACTGCAACATAGTTAACCAAATTTGTGAACTGCGTTAACCATTCAAATTGTTGTCAAAGTATCATTTCTATTGTTATCCCCTCACCTTTTCAAGATGAGTAATTTAATACTATACACATGTTATTGAATTATTCAGGGCTTTAAATTCAAACAACTTCACTGGAAAAATACCTCCTTCATTGGGTAAACTCTCTAAACTTTATTGGTTGGACTTAGCAGACAATCAACTCACAGGACCTATCCCAGTTTCAACCTCCACAACCCCTGGCTTAGACCTCCTTTTAAAGGCTAAGCACTTGTAAGTTTTTGCTTTTTTTTTTATTATTTTTGTTTCTTTGTTGACACTTGTTTGAGTATTTTTTAGTTGGTGCATAGAAAAATGATCCCTTTCATCATTTCCTCTGTTATTAGTTGCTAATGTTATATTGAGTATTATATCAACATTGTTTTGATCATGGTTATCAGTAGCTTACTGTACTAAATGAAATCCTTCAATATCAATATCTAGTGTGTCTTGTTGGACATGAATCGCATCTTGAATCCTGATTTGATTGTATTTGATGCAGCCATTTCAATAAAAACCAGCTTTCTGGTTCCATTCCTTCCAAACTTTTCAGCTCTGACATGGCACTCATACACATGTAAGTTGACATTTTAGCATTTATAGGTTTTTATAAGCTTATACATTCTCAACTCGCAATTTCTGTGCTGTTTTGAACTTTTGTTTTCTTTCTGACAGATTATTTGATGGGAATGATTTAAGTGGGAGTATACCTTCTACAATAGGACTAGTTAACACAGTTGAAGTTCTGTAAGTAGTTCCTTAACATTTCAAATCTTCTTTTCATTCACTTAGTTCCTTCTTCATTTCATTTCCATTATACTGAATATCATTCTTTGATTAATTTTTCTTGATTGTTTCGATTTATGACAGCCGGCTCGATCGAAATTTCTTGACAGGAGAGGTTCCTTCAAATCTCAATAACCTTATTCGCATCAATGAATTGTGAGTACTTAGATTTGAGATGAATTGTGAGTACTTAGATTTGAAACGTGGACAAGTAAAAGGATTCTGTAACAACAACAATGGATATTGAGGAGTGATGAAGTTACTATCGAAACAACTCTACCTAGAATTATCATATTATATTAATAATCAAATATTATGTTAATGATCAAACATAGAAAATTATATTAAATTTGTCACTCAATAAAAACTTCTATTTCGACGGTTGAACTGATGAAATCCATTGTAAAAAATGAATTATTAAGCAGAATAACTTGATCCCTTCTCATGGATATTTATATAATGGTGTCCTCTTTTCCAGGAATTTAGCACACAACAATTTGTCAGGTCCTTTGCCAGACTTAACTTCATTGGATTCCCTCAACTATGTGTAAGTAATTGACATGAGTTTATATTGGGGATGTTATTTATCATTCACATAATGCTAATCAATTGATAATGTTATGTAGGGATCTTAGTAATAATTCTTTTGATCCATCAGAAGTTCCAATTTGGTTCTCCACTCTACAATCACTCACCACTCTGTAAGTCTATAAATTACACAAAAATAAAGTTTTTTCTTTACCAAGCTATGATATCTAATAAGCACATTTTTTTCTCCATAACCTATACTATGCTTAGTGTTATGGAGTTTGGATCTCTTGAAGGTCCTCTTCCATCAGAACTCTTCAGCATTCCTCAAATACAGCAAGTGTAAGTCCTAAACTTCTATGTTGAAGATAGCTAGAGCTTAAGATTAGAATATACTACAAAAAATGGAAATAAGATAACATAAATTTTCATGTTTTAAATTATTTTCAGGAAACTGAGAAACAATGCATTGAACAAAACCCTAGACATGGGTGACAGCATTTGTCCCCAATTGCAGCTTGTGGACTTACAAGACAACCAGATTTCAAGGGTAACAGTCGGTTCACAATACAACAACACATTGATGTGAGACTTTTTCTTTTTGCTTTTAATTTGATACTTCATGTCATGCTTCTAAATTGTGGTTTGCAACAGCAATATAGCAGTTTTTAAGGTCTCTGCAATGGCTAATGTACTGGAAATTGTGGCCACATCAGTCACATTTTATTGCAATATAAAAATTCACAATGTAACCGCAACTGCTACCGCAATTTAAAACTATGTTCAATGTGCTCTTTTTCTGATGTAATGATTTTCTACGTATGCATGTCTTTTCAGTCTCATAGGAAATCCAGTGTGCAGCACTGGTATCTCTAATACAAATTATTGTCAACTTCAGCAACAACCTAAAAAACCCTATTCAACTAGCTTGGCTAATTGTGGAGAATTATCATGTCCCCCTGATCAAAATCTAAGTCCACAAAGTTGTCAATGTGCTTATCCATACCAAGGAATGTTGTTCTTTAGAGGACCCTTGTTCAGAGAACTGTCAAATATAACTATTTTCCATTCACTTGAAATGAGTTTATGGGTGAAATTGGGTTTAACACCTGGCTCGGTTTCTTTACAAAACCTTTTCTTCAATAGTGATGATTATCTTCAAATACATCTAGCACTATTTCCACCAACAGGACTGAATTTTAATAGGTCAGAAGTTCAAAGAATTGGATTTGCATTGAGTAATCAAACATACAAGCCTCCGCATGATTTTGGACCCTATTACTTCATTGCATCTCCTTATTCTTTTCCAAGTAAGATACAAATACAATACACTCACAATTGCAACTTCTATGCAGAGTTGTGTTATTTTGACACAAAATATGAGGTCAAAATTCGACAACAATTTTGATGGTTAACAATGTAGTTCGAATACATGGTTAATTACGTTTAGTAGATGGTTAATGGTTATAACAAAGTGTAGTATCTCATTAATCATCTACAGAACATGATTAACCATGACTTTGAATACTATTCACAACAATTTTAAGATATATTTTTTATCACAAATTGTGGTTAATACATATCATATTTATTCAAACACTTGTGGTTAGTTACATTCAGCATTCAGAAGATGGTTAATGAATTGTGGCACCTTGTTATATTTATTAACCAATCCCTAAACGTAAATAACTACATATTTGAATTGTGTTAACCATCTATATTGTTATCGATTTTTGTTGTCAAATTTGTGTCTCAAAATTTACATAACTAAATGTAACTATAAACTATTTCAGATTCTCACAGAGGAGCCTCTTTTAGCAGAGGTACTATTATTGGGATAGCAACTGGGAGCATATGTCTGATTCTGTGCCTTATAGGGTTAGGAGTATATGCAATCCTCCAAAAGAAGCGCGCAGAGAAAGCCATTGGAATAAGTAGACCATTCGGTAATCAAACAAAGTTCTCACTTAGATTTTCTTGTTATAACTAGTGTTACTTGTCAATAGCATATCACAAAAATAGCAGTTTGAGAAAAACTGTCATCAACTTTGCTTACACCACAAGCATTTCTTTTTTGCAGCATCCTGGGCACCAAGTGGCAAGGATAGTGGAGGTGCACCACAGTTGAAGGGAGCAAGATGGTTCTCTTACGATGAACTCAAAAAGGGAACCAACAATTTCTCTGGAAGCAACGAGTTAGGCTTTGGTGGCTATGGCAAGGTATTTACTTCTTTTTATTCCCTTTGTTCCTTTTTGTGCCCTTTTTTATGAATTTTTTTCTTTCTTATTATTTGTCCTTTTCAAAGTTCCATGTAGGATTAATTATTGGAAAGGTATTATAGGAAAGATAAATAATTTCATCTAAACTAACCAAATTTATTGGCTCTATTGGGATGTGCGAATAACCTTAAAACGACCATAAAAATGGAACAGAGGAAGAAACCTACGTCTAGTTTAGGAAGATATTTTAATAATTATCTATTATTGGCACTAGGTGTACAAAGGGGTTCTCCGTGATGGAAAAATAGTTGCAATCAAAAGAGCTCAGCAAGGATCAATGCAAGGAGGCCTAGAGTTCAAGAATGAAATAGAGTTGCTTTCAAGAGTTCATCACAAGAATCTTGTTGGCCTTGTGGGATTCTGCTTTGAACAAGGAGAACAGATGTTGGTTTACGAATTTATCACCAATGGTTCACTTAGAGAGACTTTGTCAGGTCAGTTCACAGGGAGGGAACACAAGCTGAAATCTAATCGTATTCTATGAATGAAAAACAATTTTAAAATTTAGTAATGAACTTTTGCTAATTAAACTATATGGTAATAAAAATTATTGCATGAAGAAAAATTATTTTAGACTAATGTTGTACTGTGCACATGTTTCATTGCAGCTTATTTTTTGGCATTTATTATAGAACAAAAAGATATATGAGTGTCATCAATTGTAATTGTGGAAAATATCAGTTTGTTCAAATTTCATTGCATTACAAAGATGTAACCGTTATTTGACAATATTCTGCATTAAACAACGTATTGCAAAACAATAGTTATTTGGTCAAATTTCACTGTGCTATAGGTGCTATTTAACAAAACTGAAATGCACAATACTACTTAAGCAATTAATAGAATCTTTTGCGTCAATGAATGTGAGTTGCAGGAAGATCTGGCATTCAACTTGATTGGAAGAAGAGACTTCGTATCGCTCTTGGTTCGGCTAGAGGACTTGCATACTTACATGAACTTGCCAACCCTCCCATAATCCACAGAGATGTGAAGTCAACCAATATCTTGCTGGATGAAAATTTGACAGCAAAGGTTGCAGATTTTGGTCTGTCTAAGCTGGTATCAGACAGTGAGAAAGGCCATGTCTCAACTCAGGTTAAAGGGACATTGGTGAGTAACATTGCACCATTTCTTATGTTGCACTATATATACAATCAAATAACTAATTTAATAGAATAACAATATTCAAATTTTATTTGAATTTTAATTGTTCGACCTTGCTTCAAAGCAAACATAAATTTTGATCGACGGATTTGAATTCCCTGTATTCATGTGATCGTGTAACTTGATATCCAAAATAATTTACTTCTGCAGGGATATCTTGATCCTGAATATTACATGACTCAACAACTAACTGAGAAGAGTGATGTATATAGTTTTGGCGTAGTTATGCTTGAACTGATAACATCCAAACAACCAATTGAAAAGGGTAAGTACATTGTTCGCGAGGTTCAAACTTTGTCGAACAGCAGAGAAGAAGAGTATTATGGATTGAACGGACTAATGGATCCAGTGGTGAGAAACACTGCAAACCCAATAGGATTCGGGAGATTCTTAGAGTTGACAATGCAATGCGTCGAGGAATCAGCCGCAAATCGTCCAACAATGAGTGAAATTGTGAAAGCATTAGAAACCATATTGCATAATGATGGAATGAACACAAATTCTACTTCTACTTCCTCTTCTGCCAATGATTTTGGAGTTTCTAAGGGTGCTGCAATGAGACATCCTTATATTGATACTACTTTTACTAAGAATGACAATAATGCCTTTGATTATAGTGGAGGGTACACACTTGCAACAAAAGTGGAACCTAAATAGATGCCGTTTAGTTAGAGGTGTCACTTTTTTTTTTCATTATCTGTTTTTCAAACAAAAACTTTTACTTGTACTCTTTCTCCATTTAATCTTTTTGTATAAGAAATATAATGTTGTGGCCAACAATTTTTCTGCATGGATTGTTTAGGAGGAAATGTAGCAAATCTATAGTCAAGATTTTTACAATCAAGCCATGCAGGTCGTAAGACAATTTTTGGTGGGTAAACCAAACCATATTGCACAGGCAACTACGACAGATTAGAATTGTGTGATTTTGATAAATATAGTTTACAAAACTTGTATATTTAAATTTTATTTGTAATATGAATTCTCAAATTTAATATTTATAGGATTCAACCTTGATCTAACATTTTCAAACGGACTTACGACTCAAACAATGAATTTAGATTTCAAAAAGAGGGTATGGAATTGTTTTTATAATGACAATAATAATAATAATAATAATAATAATAATAATAATAAAATGTATTAATTTTTATTGTGGGTAAACAAAAGTATAGCAGTTCACATGCACGCAAAGATCAGAGATGTTTGATTTTGATGATTAGTTCAAAAAAACTTGTATATTTTAATTTTTTTTTTTGTAACATGAATTATCAATTTTAATATTTATAGCGTTCAACTTTGATCTAATAGTTTCAAACTTACTTGCAGCTAACAACAAGTAATCTAGATCTCAACAAAAAAAAAAG
>JBBPBT010000623.1:1096973-1116880 GCA_037974875.1 Cicer bijugum
TGAAATTGATTTTACAATTAATGAATTAAAGGTACATAATACAACATCAATAATAATAATAATAGTAATAATTCAACAAAATATGAGGTCAAAATTCGACAACAATTTTGATGGTTAACAATGTAGTATGAATACATGGTTAATTATGTTTAGTAAATGATTAATGGTTATAACAAAGTGTATTATTTCATTAATCATCTACATAACATAATTAGTCATGACTTTGAATATTATTCACAATAATTTTAAGATATATTTTTTATCAAAAATTATGGTTAATACATATCACAAATTGTGGTTAATACATATCATATTTATTTGAACACTTGAAAATAATAATAACAATAATAATAATAATAATGAAATGTATTGATTTTTTTTGTCGGTAAACAAAAATATACATGCATGCACGCACATAAAGATTATAGATGTCTGATTTTGATCATTAGTTCAAAACACATGTATATTTTAATTTTCTTTGCAACATGAATCACCAATTTTAAATTTATATCGTTCAACATTGATATAACTGTTTGAAACTTACTTATGGCTAACAACAAGTAATCTAGATCTCCAAAAGAGTGTATGTAATTGATTTTACCATTAAAACAAGATAGAGAATCCAATATCAATAATTATTATAATAATAATTTTATTTGAAGTTATTTTAGTTGCATTATGAATTTACGATGATATGTCATGTTTTAAATATTTTGAATTTGATGATACTATCATCATTTACGATCATTTATACTTGCAAGTTACTAAGATTTCAAGATAGACGTGATTGCATTTTGTAGATGGGCTCAACAATGAAAAAATCAATATTTGATGAGCAAACATCAAAGACATTAAAAAAATGGCACACCACAGCGATGAAGAAGTATAGACTAAAATTAGGAAAGTCGAGTGTTCGAACCTTGGACAGAAGCACCACCGATTCAACTGTTCACTCTACAACTCATACACTTTGTTATAACAATTTTGATGGTTAGCAATGTAGCTAAAAAAATGAAATGGAGTTTTTTGAAACATACCAAAAAGTTATCTATTGAGTCATTTACAAAAAGATTTTGATTATGAAGAACTCAACGGGACCCTCTCGAATTCGTCAAAGAAAGAGTGGATCCCTGTTGAGTTCTTATGCTTTCATTTCAAAAACTAAATTCATCCGATTACTACAAGGATGATCCCAAGCCGGAATATGAACCATAAAAGAAAATACCAATTAAACCGATCACAGCATGTTTAGTAAATGAATAATGGTTATAACAAAGTGTAGTATTTCATTAATCATCTACATAACATAATTAGTCATGACTTTGAATATTATTCACAACAATTTTAAGATATATTTTTTATCAAAAATTATGGTTAATACATATCACAAATTGTGGTTAATACATATCATATTTATTCGAACACTTGAAAATAATAATAACAATAATAATAATAATAATAAAAATAATAATAATGAAATGTATTGATTTTTTTTTTGTCGGTAAACAAAAATATACATGCATGCACGCACATAAAGATTATAGATGTCTGATTTTGATCATTAGTTCAAAACACATGTATATTTTAATTTTCTTTGCAACATGAATCACCAATTTTAAAATTTATGTCGTTCAACATTGATATAACTGTTTGAAACTTACTTATGGCTAACAACAAGTAATCTAGATCTCCAAAAGAGTGTATGTAATTGATTTTACCATTAAAACAAGATAGAGAATCCAATATCAATAATTATTATAATAATAATTTTATTTTGAAGTTATTTTAGTTGCATTATGAATTTATGATGATATGTCATATTTTAAATGTTTTGAATTTGATGATACTATCATCATTTACGATCATTTATACTTGCAAGTTACTAAGATTTCAAGATAGATGTGATTGCATTTTGTAGATGGGCTCAACAATGAAAAAATCAATATTTGATGAGCAAACATCAAAGACATTAAAAAAATGGCACACTACACGATGAAGAAGTGTAGATTAAAATTAGGAAAGTCGAGTGTTCGAACCTTGGACAGAAGCACCACCGATTCAACTGTTCACTCTACAACTCATACACTTTGTTATAACAATTTTGATGGTTAACAATGTAGTACGAATACATGATTAATTATGTTTAGTAAATGATTAATGGTTATAACAAAGTGTAGTATTTCATTAATCATCTACATAACATAATTAGTCATGACTTTGAATATTATTCACAACAATTTTAAGATATATTTTTTATCAAAAATTATGGTTAATACATATCACAAATTGTGGTTAATACATATCATATTTATTCGAACACTTGAAAATAATAATAATAATAATAATAATAATAATAAAATGTATTGATTTTTTTTGTGGTTAAACAAAAGTAAACATGCACGCACGCAAAGATTATATATGTTTGATGTTGATCATTAGTTTAAAAAACTTGTATGTTTTAATTTTCTTTGTAACATGAAATACTAATTTTAATATCTATAGCATTCAACTTTGATATAATTGTTTGAAATTTACTTACGGCTAACAACAAGTAATCTAGTTCTCAAAAAGAGTGTATGATGATGATGATCTTTCACGATCTATTTTATGTTGTTAACCACCTTTGTCACGTCGCATTGCGTCGCGGTTACTCTGAAAGCAAATCTTCACAAATATGGAATGGTAATTTGAAACTATTTTTTTTTTATTTTGCTTTTCACTTTAATTGTTATAATTTCAAATTAAATTTATTTCAATGATAATTCTATTTGATAATTGTTTCAATTAATTTGACTTTATTTTTTCCTTGTTGCAAATTTTTTTTTTTTTGATTCAAATTGTGTCATAATAAGTGAAATCATAGAATTATTTTGAAATTGACGGATTATTTTGTTTATTTTGTTCTTTAAAATTCTTGCATGATTCATGAGTCTTATGTTTTTTTTTTGTCAATGGCTTAGAAACAGACAAAAGAAGTATATGCTTGAAGTATTGAAAAAAGTCAAAGTTGATAAGATTTTAGTCAATGGATTAATAGTTGTAAACTTATGATCTATGAGGCACCGACACATAAAAATATTACATACAGGCACTTGCATATTGACACCAATTACATACACATTAATTTTCATACAGTAGTTTACAAAACTTGTATATTTAAGTTTTCTTTGTAAAATGAATTACCAAACTTAATATCTATAATGTTCAACCTTGATCTAACAGTTTCAAATGTACTTATGGCTAAAAACAAGGAATCTATATCTAAAAAAAAGTATGAAATTGCTTTTATAATTAATAAAAGGTACATAATACAACATCAATAATAATAATAATAATAATAATAATAATGATGATAATAATAATAATAATAATAATAATAATAATAATAAAATGTATTATTTTTTTTATGGGTAAACAAAAGTATACATGCACGCACGCACGGTTGCAAACTTACAGGGACGTATGTCGGACACTAGACATGTCTTTAATATGTAGTACCGGTGCTACACAATTTATAGTTCTTTTCTTCTCTTGGTGCAAAAGCAATTTTACACTTTGACTTATGTTGAGTTAATTTTCATTTACTATCATTGTTTCAATTTCATATTTAATTGGAATAATAATGTAAAGATGATAATAATAATTGTAATTATTTATCTCATAATTCTCCAATCAATGTTAATTATTATTATTATTATTTTTGCAGAATTGATGATTTTAGGTTTCATTTCACTCCTTTTGACTTTTGGCCAGAGCTATGTGGTTAGAATATGTATTCCTATCAATATGACAGACATATTGTTGTCATATTCATATAAATATCATACGAAGGATCAAAGGAAGTATGAACAGAGATATTTATAATGCTACACCATAACGATGCAATGAGGTATATGTATCAAAGGTTTCTTTTGATCTTTACCACTCTTTATCTGCAAACTTTGCATTTATGAAATTGTAAATCTAACTATTATTTGTTATAGGGACATAAGCCCCTTATATATGTCGATGGATTGCACCAGCTACACATCCTCATACTCTTCTTAGCGGTCCTTCATGTGATATACATTGTTGTCACAATGTTTCTAGGGAGACTAAAGGTTTGTGTGCCTTTCTTTTTATTTTGATCCATTACCTAAGTTATTTTGCAATATCTATGTATTTTAAGGATACTTATTTGGTATAGTTTTTTATTGTCTTGCTTTGGAAGAATGAAACTGAATCTAGTTACAGTGATGGGAAATCATCTAGTCTAAGGATTTAACAGAGCCTTCAAAAAAGTGATAGTCTTATTTAGTGGTTCAAACTTCTTGTATTTTATTGTTTATACTTCCTCTATCCCAAAATATTTGTCACATTTGAAAAAAAAAATAGTGTTTCAAAATAGTTGTCGCTTTTAATTTTCGATACAACTTTAACGTAGACTGAGTTAATAACTTGTTGTTGACTGATGATTACTTTTATGTAGATACGAGGATGGAAGGCGTGGGAAGTGGAGATATCGTCTAATAGATACGAGTTCGCCAATGGTATGTTGTCCAATGATGTATTTAACTATTTTTCTTCTTTGATTATGAATACTACCAGTTATTTAGATTTTAAGTAAATCATTTTTATTTTCAAAACTTCTACATTTATCATTAAGATCCTTCAAAAGTGCGACATACACATGAAACATCATTTGTTAGACAACATGCAATTTTTTGGACGAAAATTCAAATCTTGTTCTATATAGTAAGACCAACTTTTTTAATATGATATGTTTTCATTTCCATTTTCTTTAGGTGAAGGATTTGATTTTGATTTCATTAACAAGTTAGAGCCACGAGCGACCATGTTTTTCTATAGGAACCATCAATGCATGTAAAGTTGGTCTATTTGAAAAAGAAGAGTGACACTTTAGTTGTACTATTTGAGGTATACCTTAGAAAAATTGGCAAATGAGGTAACAGAACAAAGGGATTGACTATTGCTTGTATTCTCAAACAGAGGCTAGCGGTGTTATAGCATAGTAAAATTTGAACAAATTATTATTGTTTTGTGATATGCTTTTTAGTACAAAGTGTTGTCTAACAAACAACAGCTATAGCGTAACTATAGCATTCTAGTATAGTGCAATTTGAAGTAGCTGTTATTTTCCGTATTTGTAATAGACAACACCGACTCTTTCTATTTTTTCCAATATTATTATCAAAAGAAAGCCTACAATTTCATAGCTTTAAAAATGTCATGCTCCTACAAGATAAACGATTGACCTTTTTTTTTTTTTTCCAATATCAGAGTTGCTTCTTCAGACAATTTTATCGGTATGTGGATAAGGTTGACTACATCACTTTTCGCAAAGGATTTATGACCTTGAGTCATACTCCATATGATGTATTTTTGTAAATGTTAGGATTCACCTTCCTTTCTTGACAGTGCATCATGTGTAGGTCCACTTGTCACTGGGAAGTCAATTAAACTTCCAAATATATATCAAGAGACGGATGGAGGATACCTTCAAGATAGTTATGGGAGTCAAGTAATGTTTTAACACTGCACATTTCAAGCGTTGTTTATAATTATGTATTTTTTTTTTTGTGATAACTGGTTGGTTTGAAATACATGCTTATTACGTGTATTGTGTTATTGACAGTTCTGATCTCAGGGTTTCATTTGTTCTTTTCATCCTCCTAAATGTTGACGGTAAGCAAATTGAATACTAGCGAACATATTTTTCTGCAGTTGAAAACTAATTTTTCAGGATGGCATACTATGTTTTGCGCATCTCTGATTTATGTTGCTATAAGTATTATGTTCTTGTAAGGTGTCAACAATTGTGTTTCTTTAGACATTTGCTAACACTATAATTACATGTTTTTATCGTCTAATCATCTTCCACTTAATAATAATAAAATGTATTGATTTTTTTGTCGATAAAGAAAAATATACATGCATGCATGCACGCACAAAAAGATTATAGATGTCTGATTTTGATCCTTAGTTCAAAACACTTGTATATTTTAATTTTCTTTGCAACATGAATCACCAATTTTCTTTGATGGTTAACAATGTAGTATGAATACATGGTTAATTATGTTTAGTAAATGATTAATGGTTATAACAAAGTGTAGTATTTCATTAATCATCTACATAACATAATTAGTCATGACTTTGAATATTATTCACAACAATTTTAAGATTTATTTTTTATCAAAAATTATGGTTAATACATATCACAAATTGTGGTTAATACATATCATATTTATTCGAACACTTGAAAATAATAATAACAATAATAATAATAATAATAATAATGAAATGTATTGATTTTTTTTGTCGGTAAACAAAAAAATACATGCATGTACGCACATAAAGATTATAGATGTCTGATTTTGATCATTAGTTCAAAACACATGTATATTTTAATTTTCTTTGCAACATGAATCACCAATTTTAAAATTTATATCGTTCAACATTGATATAACTGTTTGAAACTTACTTATGGCTAACAACAAGTAATCTAGATCTCCAAAAGAGTGTATGTAATTGATTTTACCATTAAAACAGGATAGAGAATCCAATATCAATAATTATTATAATAATAATTTTATTTTGAAGTTATTTTAGTTGCATTATGAATTTATGATGATATGTCATCTTTTAATGTTTTGAATTTGATGATACTATCATCATTTACGTCATTTATACTTGCAAGTTACTAAGATTTCAAGATAGACGTGATTGCATTTTGTAGATGGGCTCAACAATGAAAAAATCAATATTTGATGAGCAAACATCAAAGACATTAAAAAAATGGCACACTACAGTGATGAAGAAGTATAGACTAAATTTAGGAAAGTCGAGTGTTCGAACCTTTGGACCAAAGCACCACCGATTCAACTGTTCACTTTACAACTCATACGCTACTACGTTTCAAAACCACTAGCCACTCAACTCCATCCGTTTCATCCTACAATGATCAAGTTGAGTACCATTCTGATATTGAATTTTCTCCGACATCACCACCATCAAACTTGCTAGTAAGAGTGGATGATGTTGAAGAAGATATAATAGAAACTGTGGTCGAATAAACTATCAGTTTTTAATATTACTATGGAGTGAACATAGTAGCTATGTATATTGTGGTCGAATAAACTATGAGTTTTAAATATTACTACGGGGTGAACATAGTAGTTAAATAAACTATGAGATATTGTACAATTGTTCGGTTTTCTGCAAAAAAAAAAAATTCATATTTATCCGAAAATAATCGAATAAGTACAAAGTGATTTATAAACTTCGCTCAAAATGAGTATTATTTGATCATTATAAGTTTATTATTCAAACATTATAATTAAGTTTGTTCACACTTTAACTAAGGTGTCAACAAATGTGTTTGTTTAGACCTTAGCTAACACTATAATTACATATTTTTATCGTCTAATCATCTTTTGCTTAATAATAATCATAATAACAATAATAATAATAATAATAAATATTAATAATAATAAAATGTATTGATTTTTTTTTTGGTAAACAAAAGTATACTTGCACGCACACACGCACGGAAAGATTATAGATGTTTGATTTTGATCATTAGTTCAAAAAATTTGTATATTTTAATTTTTTTTTGTAACATGAATTAACAATTTTAATATTTATAGCATTCAACCTTGGTATAACAGTTTGAAACTTACTTAGAGCTGACAACAAGTAATCTACATCTCTAAAAGAGTGTATGTAATTGATTTTACCATTAAAACAAGGTAGAGAATACAATATCAATAATAATAATAATAATAATATTGGAAAAAATGACAATAGAAATCACAAGAAGACATTATCCAAGGAGGAATTCCTCTTGCCCAAAGCTCGAACAAATAAATATTTGGTTGGCCTCAATTATTTCTTCATCTTATCCATTTTGCCTTATTTCAAGTAAGCAATTTGTTAAATATAGTATAAAGAAGATAAATTTTTTGGTGACTCGAACTTACAATTTTTTTAATTTATTTTATATTATTTAAGGTATTCTGATGGATGTGGAATTAAACAAGTAGGAAAGATTTCTAGTTTAATTAAGTGTTGTCAAATAGCGGCACTATAGCGTATTGAAATTTGATCATATCACAATTGTTCTACAATATTTTATTTAGTACAAAGTGTTGTCAAATACAGGGCATAATAATGTTATAATACTGCAGCATAGTACAATTTGAACAAACTGCTATTTTTTTTAATCCTTAGTTGACATTATAGGTTCAACCTTAGTATTAATGAGAGAAAAATATTTTTGTGGTATTTTCAAATTTTCAGCTATTAATGTTTATAACTAACTTATACTTTTTTTGTTGCATAATGTATTTCAAGTAACATATTTCTTGTGGATATGAGTAAGAACTATCTTTTCACCTCAAATATTGTTTTATTTTAGTCTATGTAGATTATGGTAAATGGCTAACCATGAATGATGATTTCTTAATTTGCAATACTCTTTTGAGCTAACAAGTTGTTTCAATTCTTATTTCAAACTTGGAATAGTCAAAGTAGCTTTAGGGTAAGTTTGATCTAAAATTTTATTTTGCAATAAAATGAATTTCATACTTAAAGTTCTTTTTAGTATGATTGAAGCATTACCACCATAAACTAATATTTTATGAACTTTTGTGATTTTGCAGGGTTGGAGTGATGTGTCTCTGCAGCTACATCACTCTTCCATTATATGATCTTGTTACTCATGTACAAGATGATCAAAATCATTCCTTGATTAAGCTTTTTGTGCGACACCGATATGTGTGTTTCTCGATGCTACTAAGAATGTGTTGTAAAGCTACCTTAGATAGCCTCTTAGTGTGTTAGTCTCGCATCGCCTAGAAATATGGCCTCAATACCGATTATTATAAGGTTTTGTTAGCCCTCGCCTCATACATTGTTTTGTACGATTGAGTTAGATCATAAGTTCAAGTTTTAAGATGGTATCAGATCTTATCATTTGTCAATTATTGAGTCAATGATATTGTCCGCACTCCATGATATATGATATATCCTCGTTAATTTTTTTTAAAAGTTATTTTAGTTGCATTATGAATTTATGATGATATGTCATATATTACATGTTTTGAATTTCATGATACTATCATCATTTACCATCATTTATACTTGCAAGTTACTAAGATTTCAAGATAGACGTGATTGCATTTTGCAGATGGGCTCAACAATGAAAAAATCAATATTTGATGAGCAAACATCAAGGGCATTAAAAAAATGGCACACTACTGCGAAAAAGAAGTATAGACTAAAATTAGGAAAGTCGAGTGTTTGAACCTTGGACAGAAGCACCACTGATTCAAATGTTCACTCTACAACTCCTACGCTACTACGTTTCAAAACCACTGGTCACTCAACTCCTTCCATTTCATCCTACAATGACCAAATTGAGTATCATTCTAATATTGAATTTTCTCCGACATCACCACCGTCAAACTTGCTAGTAAGAGTGGATGATGTTGAAGAAGATATAATAGAAATTGTTGTCGAATAAACTATCACTATTTAAAATTATTATTGGGTGAACATAGTAGCTATATAAATTGTGGTCGAATAAACTATGAGCTTTAAATATTGTTACGGGGTGAACATAGTAGTTAAATAAACTATGAGATATTGTACAATTGTTCGGTTTTCTGCAATTTTTCTCATATTTATCCGAAAATTATCGAATAAGTCCAAAGTGATTTATAAACTTCACTCAAAATGATATTATGTGCCTCTAGATTTCTCAAAATTTGAATCAATTATTGATCATTGTAATCTATTATTTAAACATTATAATTAAGTATGTTCACACTTTAACTAAGGTGTCAACAAATGTGTTTGTTTAGACCTTAACTAACACTATAATTACATGTTTTTATCGTCTAATCGTCTTCTACTTAATAATAATAATAATAATAATAATAATAATAATAATAATGTTGGAAATGATGGAATATAAATGGCATTGATGATGGCTTTTAATATGGTTGTGAATTGAAAAATGAGAAGTCCCACATAGGAGGGAACACACTCATTTAAAGCCTTTATAAGGTGTTAGTTTCACACTTGGGTTGGGCCCCAAGGGGCACCACAATTTTGTGAAGGAGGGAGAACGCAAGCAAATGGACCACCACACGCGCACACACGCGCGGGCGCCGCCGCCGCTCGTCCGGCCGGCCCGACAAGGCAAGGCAAGGCATGGAAAGGCTTGGCAAGGCTTGGCTTGGCTTGGCTTGGTCAAGGATCAAAGTCAAAACACGTTTTCCTAAAATTGAGGCGCAGTCAGCTGATGGACTTGGTTCCTTTTGGATCCCCCCATTTTCGCAGATCCGGTTGTTGAACTTCTCTATAAATAGAGAGTTCACCTCAGTTGGGAAAGCACACCAAAAGCTCTCTGTATCTGAGGCTTTTCTCACTTCTTCCCCGTTTTATTCTTCTTCTTCTTCTATTTTCTTGAGTAGCCTTCGTGCTATATTACGAGTGTCAGTCATTCGACTGCCATACAGAGGGTGTAATTCTAAATTTGTTTTCTACAGTGCAGTAGAAAATCGATACAGTGATCTGAGCTGTTTTATCCTGGGGACTTCGTAGTTGATAGTCTGCCTTGCACAATTTGGGCAGTGCCTCGAAACGTCTTAAAGAGAGCAACCTAGTCCGCGACTCATCCCAATAATTTTATCGGTGGCATTGTTATTTTTTCGAAAGTAAATTTCAGAAACAACAATTTTAAGACGTTTTTCAAACTACCATGTCTACCGACGAAATTACTGGAACAGGTTCTTCTGCTTCTGACTTCAACAAACCGTTTCGGTTTGAGGGCAGTCACTTCAAATGTTGGCAACAAAAGATGTTATTTTTCCTAACCACAAAAAAACTTGCCAACGTTCTGAAGGATGATATGCCTGTTGTTCCAGAAAAAGCTGAACAAACAGAAAAGGATAAGATAGCTGTTGAATTAACCCAATGGGAACATAATGATTACTTATGTAAGAATTATATTCTTAATGGACTTGCTGATGATCTGTATGATTACTACAGTTCCGACAACAATATTGCTCGACAAGTTTGGGATGCTCTAAAGAAGAAATATGATACTGAGGAAGCTGGAGCTAAAAAGTATGTTGTAGCTCAAATATCAGATGACAGATGACAAATTAGTGGAAACTCGGTCTCACGAAATCCAGAAGATAGCTCACGAGATAATCACTGAAGGTATGTCTTTAGATGAACAGTTTCAAATTGCTGTTATTATTGACAAACTGCCCCCTGCTTGGAAAGATTTTAAAAATTCTCTTAGGCACAAAACCAAAGAATGTTCACTAGAAAGCTTGATAACTCGCCTTAGAATTGAGGGGGAATCTCAGAAGCAAGACCAGAAAGAGGAAGTTCTTCTTGTGACAAAAAAGAAGAAAAAGAAATTCATAGGAGCAGTGCTGAAGCCAAACGGCATACAACTAAAGAATCAGCATCGCTCTTCTAAGAACAACAACAAGAATGGGAACCCTCCAAAGGTCCCTACTGCCAGACAGCAACCACCTCCTAGAAATGGCCCTCTTCCTTTTACTTGTTTCAATTGTGGGAAAGATGGTCATATGGCACGCAAGTGCAGGAACAAGCCAGGCCCTGCAAATCAGGCTAACTTGACAAAAGAGCAATTCATTGCTATGATAACTGAGATCAACCTTGTAGGTGGATCAGATGGATGGTGGATAGACACTGGCGCCTCTCGCCATGTCTGCTATGATCGTGTTATGTTTAAAACATACACGGATGCTGAAGATAAGAAAGTGTTGTTGGGAGATTCCCACACCACTAATGTTGCTGGTATTGGAGATGTGGAACTAACATTCACATTGGGAAAAACCTTAATTCTAAAGGATGTCATGCATACTCCAGAAATAAGGAAGAATCTGGTTCTGGAGTTTCTTCTCAACAAGACAGGGTTCACTCAATCTATAGGGGAAGATTTGTACACCATTTCTAAGAATGGTATTTTTGTAGGGAAAGGGTACGCCACTGATGGCATGTTTAAATTGAATGTTGAATTGAATAAAATGTCTCCTTCTGCTTACATGTTGTGTGATTTTAATATTTGGCATGCTAGACTCTATCATATGAACAAAAATATTATTTCGAACTTAAGTAATTTAGGTTTAATTCCAAAGTTATCCCCAAAAGATTTTGAAAAATGTGATTTTTGTAGTCAAGCTAAAATAACAAAGAAATCACATAAATCAGTAATTAGAGAATCTGAACCCCTAGATTTAATACATTCTGATATATGTGAACTTGATGGAACATTGACTAGAAATGGAAAACGTTATTTCATAACTTTTATTGATGATTGCTCTGATTTAATTTTGTATATCTGATGAAAAATAAAAGTGATGCGCTTGACATGTTTAAGATCTTTGTAAATGAAATTGAAAATCAATTTAATAAAAAGATTAAGAAGTTTCGTAGTGATAGAGGAACAGAGTATGATTCTAGTTTGTTTAATGACTTTTACAAAACCCATGAAATTATACATGAAACTACTGCACCGTATTCACCTGAAATGAATGGTAAAGCTGAAAGAAAGAATATGACTCTTACTGAATTAGTTGTTGCTATTATGCTTAATTCTGGTGCTGCATCTCACTGGTGGGGGGAAATTATTTTGACTGTTTGCTATGTTTTGAATAGAGTACCAAAATCTAAAAGCAAAACATCTCCTTAAGAGATAATGAAGAAAAGACAACCCAACTTGTCTTATCTTCGAACATGGGGTTGTCTGGCATATGTCAGAATCTCTGATCCCAAGCGAATTAAACTCGCAAGTAGAGCATATGAATGTGTTTTCATAGGATATGATGTAAACAGTAAAGCGTATAAGTTTTATGACCTAAATGTGAAAGTGATCATAGAGTCAAATGATGTTGACTTCTATGAAAATAAATTCCCTTTTAAATCAAGAAATAGTGGGGGCAGCGAACCCAATCAAGTCCCAATGATAAGAAACACTGAGAGCAACAACCAAGACGAAACAGAACCTCGAAGGAGTAAGAGAGTAAGAGTTGCTAAAGATTATGGACCAGAATATATGGCATATAATCTAGAAGAGGATCCTGCAAATCTTAAAGAAGCTTTGTCATCTTTGGATGCAGATTTATGGCAAGAAGCTATAAATGATGAAATGGATTCTCTAGAGTCTAACAAGACCTGGCATTTAGTAGACTTGCCTCCTGGTTGCAAACCTATAGGTTGTAAATGGATTTTGAAAAAGAAACTAAAACCCGATGGATCTATTGATAAATACAAGGCACGCCTTGTAGCCAAAGGTTTTAGACAAAGAGAAAATATAGATTTCTTCGACACCTTTTCACCAGTCACTAGACTAACATCCATTAGAGTGCTAATATCACTGGCGGCTATTCATAACCTGGTGATACACCAGATGAATGTTAAAACAGCATTTTTAAACGGTGACTTGGAAGAAGAAATCTATATGGAACAACCTGAAGGTTTTGTAATTCATGGACAAGAAAACAAGGTCTGTAAGTTAGATAAATCTTTGTATGGTCTTAAACAAGCCCCTAAGCAATGGCATGAAAAATTTGATAACTTAATCTTGTCGAATGAGTTCAAAGTGAATGAGAGTGACAAATGCATCTATTACAAATATGAAAATAACATTTGCACTATCTTATGTCTATATGTAGACGACTTGCTCATATTTGGTTCAAATATTCATGCTGTAAATAAAGTGAAATCATTGTTGAGTAACAACTTTGATATGAAAGACCTTGGAGAAGCTAGTGTAATCCTTGGAATTAAGATTACTAGGTCAGAAAATGGAATTTCTTTGGATCAATCTCATTACATTGAAAAGATCCTAAAGAAATATAATTACTTTGACTGTAAACCTGCTTGTAGACCATATGATCCAAGTGTAAAACTTTTCAAGAACACTGGTGACGGTGTTAGACAAACTGAATATGCAAGTGTCATTGGCAGCCTCAGGTATGCCACTGATTGCACTAGACCCGACATAGCCTATGTCATTGGATTGTTGTGCAGGTTTACTAGTAGACCTAGTATGGAGCATTGGCATGCTATTGAAAGAGTCATGAGATATCTTAAAAGGACCATGAGTCTCGGATTACACTATAAAAGATTTCATGTTGTCCTTGAAGGATACAACGATGTTGATTGGAACACCTTATCAAATGATTCCAAAGCAACCAGTGGCTATGTCTTCAACATAGCTGGTGGTGCTGTGTCATGGAAATCAAAGAAACTGACTATATTGGCTCAGTCCACTATGGAATCTGAAATGATAGCACTAGCCACGGCTAGTGAAGAAGCAAGTTGGTTGAGATGCTTTCTAGCAGAGATCCCTTTGTGGGAAAAACCATTGCCAGCTGTGTTGATCCACTGCGATAGTATCGCGGCTATTGCAAAAATTGAGAACTGTTATTACAACGGTAAAAGAAGACAAATTCGTCGTAAGCACAGTATAGTTAGAGAATTAATTTCTAAAGGAGCTGTTATAGTGGATCATGTACGCACTGATGAGAATTTAGCAGATCCTTTGACGAAAAGATTAGCTAGAGAGAAAGTCCTAAACACATCCAAAAGGATGGGACTATTGCCTATAGATTGATGAGTCACATGTGATGGTAACCCGACCTAAAAGACTGGAGATCCCAAGAACTAGGTTCAATGGGTAATAACAAGTCACAGTGATATGAGATGAACATGCTACATAATATATGAAAGAAGCATGAGTCCTGAAGCGATGAAAGGATGAGGTAATAAAAACTCTTAATGAGATCTATACTCTATGTGGAGTGGAGTACCTAGCTACAGGAGTACTCTTGATAGACTCACCTATGTGAATGTGGAAGTGGGGGCCGCTTTCTATGGAATTTAAGCCAGAATTCCTAGAGCGTTCACTATACTGGGATACACGTGCATGGCCCTAAATGCACGGGATTTTGATAATACACCCAATGAAAAGGTTATGTGTGGGTTTGATGTCAGAGATAGAGTTCAAGACTATGAGTCATTCTTGTTGAATCTGAATCTTGCTTACTACGCAAAGGTTCAAGTCAAGAGACACATTTGTTTATGCATAATCTTATAGAAGCGTTTGACGCTATTCAAGAACCTATTTTTAAATTCAAGTGGGGGATTGTTGGAAATGATGGAATATAAATGGCATTGATGATGGCTTTTAATATGGTTGTGAATTGAAAAATGAGAAGTCCCACATAGGAGGGAACACACTCATTTAAAGCCTTTATAAGGTGTTAGTTTCACACTTGGGTTGGGCCCCAAGGGGCACCTCAATTTTGTGAAGGAGGGAGAACGCAAGCAAATGGACCACCACACGCGCACACACGCGCGCCGCCGCCGCCCGCCCATCCAGCCGGCCCGGCCCGGCAAGGCATGACATGGCTTGGCTTGGCTTGGTTTGGTTTGGTTTGGTTTGTGGTGTATTAAATCTTTTTAAAAAAAAATTATGAAAATTAATTATTTATTTTAATTAATTATATGCTTGCGTTAATTACGAAACTGCCATCCACAAACTATTCGACTATTCGTGTGTTATTTGCCTAGTCAAAACCCTAATTTGACTAAGCTTCCGTTAAGTGCCTAGTCAAAACCCTAATTTGACTAAGCCTCTGATTTTGCCCGGTCAAAAACCCTAAAACTGAATTAATCCCACGTTTTCTGATGTTGCCCGGTCAAGGATCAAAGTCAAAACACGTTTTCCTAAAATTGAGGCGCAGTCAGCTGATGGACTTGGTGCCTTTTGGATCCCCCATTTTCGCAGATCCGGTTGCTGAACTTCTCTATAAATAGAGAGTTCACCTCAGTTGGGAAAGCACACCAAAAGCTCTCTGTATCTGAGGCTTTTCTCACTTCTTCCCCGTTTTATTCTTCTTCTTCTTCTATTTTCTTGAATAGCCTTCGTGCTATATTACGAGTGTCAGTCATTCGACTGCCATACAGAGGGTGTAATTCTAAATCTGTTTTCTAGAGTGCAGTAGAAAACCGATACAGTGATCTGGGCTGTTTTATCCTGAGGACTTCGTGGTTGATAGTCTGCCTTGCACAATTTGGGCAGTGCCTTGAAACGTCTTAAAGAGAGCGACCTAGTCCGCGACTCATCCCAGTAATTTTAACGGTGGCATTGTTATTTTTTCGAAAGTAAATTTCAGAAACAACAAATAATAATAATAATAATAATAATAATAATATTAAAAATAATGAAATGTATTGATTTTTTTTTTTGTGGGTAAACAAAAAGTATACCTGCATGCACGCACACAAAGATTATAGATGTCTAATTTTGATCATTAGTTCAAAAAACTTGTATATTTTAATTTTCTTTGTAACATGAATTACCAATTTTAATATTTATAGCGTTCAACCTTGATATAACAGTTTGAAACTTGCAATCTGCCTTCTGGTGACCCTGTTGCCTCTGCCTTGGCCGTTTCTTGTTCATCTTCTTAGTCGTTATTTCCCCGCCTCTTCCTCCAGATCGTGTTGCTCATCTGCTCGCCTTGGTTATTTGCCAATGGCAGGTGTTGCTAAGGCTTCAAGTGAAAGCGGCAAAACTTCAATAGACTTACAACATACCTCAAATTGTTGTCGGTATTTGCACAATTTTCATCTTGATTTCCATTACCCTGGGAACAAATCTTCACAAAGTTGGAATGTTAATTTGAAAATCTTTTTTTAATTTTTTTTTCTTTTCACTTTAATTGCAATAATTTCAAATTTAATTTATTTCAATGATAATTCTATTTGATCTTTGTTTCAATTAATTTGTCTTCGATTTTTTCCTTGTTGCAAATTTGTCCTTTTTTTTGTTCAGTTGAAATTGGGTCATAATAAGTGAAATCTTAGATTTTTTTTTTGAAATTGAGTGATTATTTTGCTTATTGAGTTCTTGCATGATTCATGAGTCTTATGTTTTTTTTTGGCAGTGGCTTAGAAACAGGCAGAACAAGTCTCTACTTGAAGCGTTGGAAAAAGTTAAAGTTGGTTAGATTTTAGTCAACCGATTAATAGTTGTAAATATATGATCTATGAAGCACCGACACATATAAAAATGTTACATATAGATACTTGCACATTGACACCAATTAAATACAATTTGATTTTGATACGGTAGTTTACAAAATTTGTATATTTAAATTTTCTTTATAACATGAATGACCGAAACTTTACATATATAGCGGTCCACCTAGATCTAAAAAAAAAAAGCTTTTACAATTAATAAAAGGTAGAGAATACAACATCAATAATAATAATAATAATAATAATAATAATAATAATAATAATAATAATAATAACTTACGACTAACAACAAGTAATTTAAATCTCCAAAAGAAAGCATGAAATTCATTTTACCATTAGAACAAGATGGATGGATGGATGGATGGTGGCAACGATTTTTTCTTTTTCTTTTCTTTTTCTTTGAAAATGAATTGAATCGGAGGGAGGAAAACAAAAGGAAAGGAAAAATGTTTTTTTTAAAAAAAAAAGGGATTAGGGAGAAAAATAATGGATGGAAAGCGAGGTATAGAGGTTAAATACTTAAATTCTATTTAAATTTGACATTTTTTTTGAAGTAAATAAACTAATAGGTGCCAAAATGTGGCAGAAAAGCATCAAGGAGGTATAGAGGGCAAAATTTAGCCAAATGCTTACAAAAGCAAATAATTTATTTAAAGAATAGATTCATTAAGTGATATTGCATTTCCACACTTGTTTGATAAACTTGGTTGAGTTATTATATGCAGATTTGTACTTGGACTAAGATAATTAAGTCATTATCATCAGATTATCAAATATCAGCTAAGGAATAAAATAAATTAGTACAAATAAGCTATGATAATGGCTCTTATTTGGCCACTTTTAGGTCCTACCAAAACAAATAAGCTGGTTTTCTGAGTAATGTCTTAAATCTCTACCTTATCAACAAAAAATATTTACCTTGAAATCATTCCATGTTAAAAATTTAGCCAATGTATTTGAAAATACTCATACATAACAAATGACAATTTACACAAGTTACCAACTTGTTTAGCATTTTAGAAATGGTCCTACAAGTCTTTGACGAAACCACTAAAGTTATTGCATTTTTCTATCAAAGCAACCAGTGAAAGCGGTCCCTAAATGAAAGTTAAGATTATTATTACATTGTAGAGGGATGAAGAAAAGAAAATGACCATGATCTACGCATGTGCGATATCTATAATTTAAGTTGTTGGTGTTACAAAAACAGTGTCACATCCCTAGGGATTTCACTTAAATATCTTATTAGTTAATCGTGTAATATAATATGAAATATAAAAATGAATTGACAAACTTTAAATTGCAAACAAAACATAAATGCAGCCAAACAACACTATTTTCTTCCATGTACCTGTCCTGCTTGTAGACATTCGAAGTTTGCATTACTCTTACTACGCAAACATCTGTTGAAATTCAATTATGAGTGGTTAGTTCCACATTGACTAGGAATAGAGACTATATTGAATATATAAGGAAAATGATCCATAAACCTAATGCCTTAAGATTTTGGGTTCAGATGTGGTGTCTAAAAATTAAGAAAACATTAAATCATGTTAAGGACAAACTCTCCCAATTGCTTAGTATGGATTAAGTGTAATGCAAATTTGTAAAATTATATGTCCTATCTTGAAGATATTATCTCCTATCTTGAAGTTATTGTTGTCACAAAATTTCCTCAATGAAAATCTTTATTTTATCCTCAATAACTTGTAACTCATTTTTTAGTGTCAAATATTTGTCCATTGTATTGTATGATGTTTATACTAATATGATATTAGTATATTATAATTTTTTTTAATTTTTTTTTAGAATATATAACAAAAGATAAATACTTATGTCGATGATATTAAAAAAAATACTTATTTCAATTAATTTTTTAGTGACAAATATTTATCTCTTGTATGGTTATTGTAATAATCTCAAATTAGTATATTCTAATTATTCTCGCATTTTTAGAAAATGTTAGATAAACACCTCATTTTTACGTGAATGATATTAAAAAGACACTTATTTTAATGACTTAATTGCAGTTTTAACACATCTATTTATACTAATACACGGATTTGGTCTCCCTATTTTAAAAGTCGACTGATTTGGTATCTCCCTTTAATTTTATAATTAAAAACTGATAAATGTGAGATATTTTAAATAACGTGGCATATGATGCAATGATGTAGAGTGATTAACACTCATGAAATTGAAATAAAATAACCTGAAAACTTAAATTCCGCCTTCGAAAATTTTCATATTTTTAATTTAATTGTATGTCATGTCATTTAAAATAATAATTTTTTTTAGTTCAAAAATATGAGAGAGTGACCAAAAGTGTCGACTTTAAAAATATAGAGATCAATTTCGTGAATCAGTATAAATAGATGAACTAAAACTGCAATTAAGCCTATTTTAATTAATTATTTAGTGACAAATATTTATACCTTATATAGTGATTATAATCATCTCAAATTAGTATATTTTAATTATTAATTTTTTTAGAAAATGTCATAAAATACCATATTCAACATATTGTTTAGTAACAAATATTCATCTCATGTTATACATTCCAAATGCCTATATAGTGATTCATTTTCACATAAAATAACATGAAAAAAATCAAAATGTAACAAAATTATAGTTAGTGTATTATAATTGTTCTGATTTAATACCAACAATATTAAAAAAATCACATTTAACTAATTTTTTAGTAACAATCATTTATTACTCTTTTATGGTATTTATAATAAACTCAAATCAATGTATAAATTGTATATTTTAGATGTTTTTTTAATAACTATTTTGAAAAAACAAGAAAAAAA
>JBBPBT010000623.1:1117787-1166076 GCA_037974875.1 Cicer bijugum
ATTTTAACTTTATATTACACTAAAAAAAATATCAAATTTTAATGTGATTTTTGTTTTCTAATTTTACATCTCATTTAATATATTTTATTTATATTTTTTTTATTATTTATTTAATTAAATAATAAAATATCTATATTTTTATATAAAAAATACTAATTTTAATGTAACTTTTATCTTTCAATTTGACCCTTCATTTAAAATATTTATTATCAATTTTATCCTTTCATATTAAAAGATTTATTTATTTTTTATAAAATCATCTTAAATTTTATAATTCCATTATTTTTAATGAGGTCACGTATCAATACTTATTTATTTGGAAGTAGTGTATTAAACACTTTATAATTATATAACTTAATCGTTTTTATATAAAACTTCACTCATATTTTTTTTTAATTCTTTAATGTGTATGTTTATAAAATATAAGACTTTAATTAATTTAATTATTTATATTTATTTAATTTTATTATTTTATATATATTTATATAAAAACCAAATATCCCAATCGCTTTCCATCCATTATTTTTCTCCCTAATCCCCTTTGAAAAAAAAACATTTTTCCTTTCCTTCCGTTTTCCTCCCTCCGATTCAATTCATTCCCATAGGAAAATAAAAGAAAAGAAAAGAAAATCGTCGTCACCATCATCATCATCATCGCCGTAAATTCAATCTCCGGTAATCGATGGATCTCGGGTTCTTCCTAACCGTTCGATGATTCTGGAGGTTCCGTTCCACGATGGGATTAAAATCCGTCGGTGAATTTATCTAGAAACTGGAATCGTAGCGTAGTGTTTTCAACGAGAGGAGGGTTAAGGTTACTTTCTTAACTATAACCCTTTTTTTGTGTGTGTTTTATTTATGTGATGATTAATAGTAATGAAAGTGGAATTGGAATTGTGAAAAAGGAATTTGTGAGTTTGAATTGAAAAATTAGGGTCTGGTTGGGTCTGTTTCTTTTGGGGTGATGGATGAGGTTAGACCTACTAGTTGTAGTAGTGAAGCGGAGCAGACTCAGTCCAGAGAAACGGTTGTCGAAACGGCGTCCTCGTCTTCCTCTTCTTCGGGATGGCGTCCTAGGGAGCTTGCTTTTGCTCCTTTTGTGCCGAGGGGTGAAGAACTACAACAACACAAACTTAGTGCTTCTGGAAAGTTCTCAAAGTTGCGTGCTGTTGTTAGGAAACCTGTAAGTTTAATTTATTTATTTGTGGTGATTTTATTTATAACTTTTTGTTATTGTTGTTGTTGAATTAGTGTGTCATTTTGAATTTGTTTGTGTTTTTGGAAGTGCTTGTCTGTGTTGTGAGGGAAATGTTGCTTTTTGACTCAGAAGGTTGGTTTTTTATTTTTGAGTGAGAAAGTGGTGTTTTTTTGTGTGTGTAGATGAAATCACAGTTCTCTTGGAGGTAACTCTGTTCAAAGAGTTAGTCAGAGGGAATTATGGTGGATGGTTTAAAGTTTAAAAGTAGAAATTCCTATCTATGGTAATTAATAATCCAAATACTGAGTAATTTACAAAAACTTCATTATTTGTAATGTGGACTATTATTATAATGTTACTGAAGTTGTTGAAAGGATAACTATCAAACTATCACTACTAGGTTGATAGTAAGATCTGGAAAACGTTTTGTTGGTAGCCTCTTAGTCAATGCATTTGTAAACGTTTTGTCGGTAGCCCCTTAGTCAATGCATTTTTCAGTTAATGTGTTTAAAGAACATTTGATGTGGTTATCAATTCACATTCATATGTCAATTATCTATTCGGTTTCTTTGTCGTTTAAGTGCTGGTTTCTCTCACTTTGCTGTCTTATCCTATTGGATTGGGTTAGATGCTAATGACAATTTTGTGATTTAATGCTATAATTCCTTGCATTGGAGGCATCCTAGTCATCATGTATGGTATGGTTGGTTTAGTGATGTTTACTTAAAGTGGGGGTAATAAGAAGGTTGGTTAAGTGATGTTTACTTAAAGTGGGGTAATAAGACCAAAAGATGTGGGGAATGGAAGGTCATATTGTTTTGCAGTACCAGAGTCAGTAATACATGATGCCTCAGATATTATACTAGAACCATTCAAGCATAAGAAATTGAATTTGTTACTAGTGCTGGGCTTCGTGGCTAGAAAGCAAGTGTAAGAAGGTTTATCGAGAGAAACAATGAGGCCCTGTAGGCACTCCAACTCAGATTTACCAAGGGCTGGCACTTCCTCTTTTGTATGAGACTTCACCCTGGGATTGGAATTTGAGGCAATCTGGTTGACCTAACTGTGTCAGAGTCAGACATTGTAGTACTGAGTCGGTGACAGAGATCAAGCAAGTTCTGTAAGGAAAATCAACCTAAACTTTGGGTAATGGCCATAAAAAAAGTAGACGATGCTGATGAGCAAGTTGGGTCTTCCATTGAGGTGAACATAGGAAGGGCATGCCATTACATGATACTAGTAGGATACACATGAGTATAACAATGTAGGCAAACCAGATGGCGCATGTGATGGCTGCTGATGGCATGTCTCTACTATTTGATCGAATTGGGGGCAGGGGGGATCACCTAGTGAGGTTATCGGACATAGTTTTGGCAATGACAGGTCGTGACAATGGTTGGTTTGGTGTTTGAGACTATTCTGAACTCAGTAAAGCCATTGGTGGGGTATCGAGTTCAGCTGTAGTGAAGGTGGTTGAGCTTTGGTTACAATGAAGGCAACATGATTTTATAGCAGCATAGTCTTGCAGTTCGAAAGCCTTGCCACCAACTGGAAATAAGATGACTATTAATGAAAACAATATCATTGATTGGTGATAGTGTATATGACCCATTCCAATTAATTGACCCAACTACTTCTACACTTTAAAAAAGAATACTCTTTCTATATGTGATAACTAAATATCTTAATAAAAGAGAAATTTACGTAAATTACATTGTTTACAATGTGGGATTAATACGATACAAAATGCCTGTGTGAGATGGTCGTGAGTTTTCAATTTATGATTTTCAAATTGAAGATTAAAACAACCCTTGTTTTGACTTTGGAAAAGTAAATGCAATTGTAATTATCCCTTTTCTACCATCCTTTCCTACAATGCATTCACATCTTCCTAGTCATTTTCGTACCTGTTTAGGCTCTGTTTTAGTTCATAGGCCCCGTCTCTTTAACTCTGGCTCACCTTGGTTGGTGCGTGGAGGATAGATGCATACACTTGTGCCGAGTCACTCGTAGGATCTAATTTCTTTGGGAGTTGGTGTGCTGATGATGTGATTTGCTTGAAAGCTCTGTTGCTTCTAATTACACGAACATGTAACTATCATAATTTTTATATAGGATGGCAAGTTTTGCTGTTTTTTTTTTTTAATGTGACTGCTTGGAGCTTAGAGTACCTAAAATTTTCAACTGATTCTCAACTTCTAATTTGCAGTTGGTGGCAAGATTGACCAAGGAAATAGTTGAAACATACCAAATATGCAATCCACAGTTTAAATATTCTGAAGATCTAAATCCAAAAAGATTCTTGACTAGCCCATCTATTGGAGTGCTTAATGATGGCTATGATAATGTAAACTCGGATCTTATTCTGACAGTGAATTTTGTCTTGATCCATGTAGAGAAAAGTAGAAGGTTTGTCATTCATATTTGATTCATTCATTCTATGTTATAATGATATGTGTTCCTTAACGAATACCAAAAGCAATACTTGTTGATTTTTTTATGATACCAAAGGTGTCAGTTGTCTCATCATCCATATGGCAAAATCACTACGTCTTCATAAAATTTGCATTCCGTGATGGTGTAGATATATTGTCAAAGACCTCCTTGGGCATGGGACATTTGGACAAGTGGCCAAATGCTGGGATTCAGATACCGACAGTTTTGTTGCTGTGAAGATCATTAAAAATCAACCTGCATACTATCAACAGGCGCTGGTTGAAGTGACTATTTTAACGACGGTAACCAGCTGTTGTTATTATTAATATTGTTATCATTTTTAAGACGCTAGTCATTTTCTTGGAAGTGCAGCCATGAGAAGGTGGTCAGACACTGTTTCTTTTTTTCCTTCTGTAGTTAAATAAGAAGTACGACCCTGAAGATAAGCATCACATTGTTCGTATATATGATTATTTTGTATTTCAACGGCATTTGTGCATATGCTTTGAACTTCTGGACACAAACCTGTAAGTTTTTAACTTCTTTGTCATTTGATATTTGTCTGGCTTTCATGATTGGGAGTGTATCAAAACTTAAATGATGTTCAAGTTCAATTTAACTTTAAATCTTGGATGAATTATACGGATCTGACTCGTCGAGAGTGAGCAACTCATATTAGAATGTAAAGTGAGTAATGTCAACCATTGTTAACAAATCAAAGGTGATTATAGTTTGGTCGTCATAACAAATCACGAGTTTGTTGAAATAACAATCCTTGATTTTCTCACTTTACACTTTAATCACTTTAGAGGAGCCAAAGTCGAATTATGTGATGTTACTATGTTAGATTTATTATTTTCCTCCCACTTGCATTTTTTTGTATTGACATTATATAGTATACAGGTATGAGCTTATCAAAATGAACCATTTTAGGGGATTATCACTTGGTATTGTTCAGCTGTTCTCTAAGCAGGTATGTCAATTTTTTGTGTAACCTTTCTGTTTAGTCCTTTTTGCTGGTTTTAATATCTTATTGTAATCTATTTTCTTAAATTTATGTTTTAAGATTTTATGTGGACTGGCTCTATTAAAAGATGCTGCCATTATTCATTGTGATCTGAAGCCAGAAAACATTCTTTTATGTACGAGGTTGGTTTCTTACATGAAGGTGCTCATAAAGAACTGTATGCTGCAGCTATTTTCTTTAATTTTCCATGTATGCTGCAGCTATTTCATTTTGAGATTTTATGCAACTTTGTTTTGTGCGCAGTAGCAATGTGAAGCCAGCAGAAATAAAGATTATTGACTTTGGATCAGCATGCATGGAAAATCGCACTGTTTACTCCTATATTCAGGTATACATTATATTCACTGTTGAAAGTAGGCTTTTATGATAATTCTTATTGATAATTATAACTATCTGGTACTTACATCACCTTTTACCTGTTTTTTGTGCAGAGTCGATACTATAGATCTCCTGAGGTTCTTCTTGGATATCAGTATCCTAACCAATGAAGTTAGTAGTTGAAAGTCTGAGGTTCTTTGCAGGCTTTTTTATTTTTAGTTTCTTTGTATTGCTTTCTTTTATTGCCTCATCAGCTTTCTACATTACAAGCTGCATGCGGTTGTCTTAGTTTGCTCAGCTGCTCTTAAGATAA
This sequence comes from Cicer bijugum, assembly GCA_037974875.1. Lineage (NCBI taxonomy): Eukaryota > Viridiplantae > Streptophyta > Magnoliopsida > Fabales > Fabaceae > Cicer > Cicer bijugum. The sequence goes on from JBBPBT010000623.1 coordinate 1,123,080, forward strand.
AGATTGTGCTATAGCATGTGGAACCATAGTTTGGCTTTATGTTGATGATATCCGGCTAACGCAAGAATAATTTTGCCAAAGCTTCATCTAATGACAATTAAAGCTTCAACATTTCATCTAATGACAATTAAAGCTTCTACATTTACTTGTTGCTTGGTATTTTACTACTATGACGTAGTTATAGAGCATCATTGAAGAACATTTTTGTTCAACTGAAGCTACATATCCATCACCTCATGCCATGTTTTACTTCCTTTTGTTAAGGATGGGGAATGAATTAGTTTATTTGCCAAAGCCTTGTCTTTCTTCAGTACTCTTTAGTGCTTTAGTTTTACTAACACAATATGTGTGGCAGGTTTGTTACACTCACATTTCAACACGAACATGATATACATTATCCTCATGACTGTATGATATAAAGAAATAATTCAATCACACATAGGATACCTTGATAACATAAGACGCTAGATTTACGTAGCAGCATGCCCTTGTCTAAATTGATGGCACACTTATAATATTCTGCGGATGACTTGTTATCTCTTTTTTATTAACTATTTTTCCGGTTATTTTCATGTACTCTTGGATTCATATTAGCCCTTAACCCATTATTAAGATACTCAGCAGCTATTGATATGTGGTCCTTTGGGTGCATTGTGGCGGAATTGTTTCTGGGATTACCATTATTCCCTGGGGCTTCAGAATTTGATCTTTTGAAAAGGATGATTGAAATACTTGGGTATGCTACTATCTCTTCGGTAGAAACATAACTTAATCACGCAACTATCCATTTTATATACCAAAAGTATGACATCACTGTGAAGATATTTTTGCGCTGTCTATCCAAATTTTACTTAATATGTCAGCCAGATGAAAAACAGTCAAATGAAATATAAATTCAAATTTCATTTATATTTATAGAATGTTTTTCTTGCAAGTTGAGGGTTGCTCGCACCGTCTTTAGTGGCTCGATAATGGGTCACCCAGTGAATCTAGGATAGACTCTGATTGTCCTCATCTTACAAGCCATATAATAGAAATCTAAAAAAGCCTCCATTTGCTGTTGTTAAGAATTTATAGCCTCAACTTCTATTGTGGGAGAAAAAGTTAATTCCATTAGTCAGACAATTAAATGAAGTATACATTTGAGACATGATCTTCCTTTCTTTTAAACCTCATTATTCATTAAAATAATGCTTGGTAGATCATATAGTTGAGTCAAATGACCTTTTCCTCAATAAACTGATTCATGTAAATTGTGAAGCTCCTTCTTTATATCATAGTGCTAAGTGTTATTCTCAACTTTCATCTCCACAGTATGGCACACTAGGTTAAACAATCAATGGCCATCCATTTAGCCTTTTCTATGTCCATTAAGGAGTCCCAAATTAGGCACTGGAAAACTCTCTCAGGGCAGTGCAGTCGGTTGCCTCTGTCAAAAGTTACATCTCAGGGTGTTTCGCTTCCTCTAACTCACCAGTTTTTTCACCTCTCAGAATCTATGCTTGCTCTCTCTCTGACATAAATATAGGATGGTTATTAGATTTTGAATATGAAGCAAATATTTGATTTAGTTCTCATCTCACGAACTAGTTGGCTCTGTATATTTTTTACTATTTTGAATAACACTAAATATGCTGTGAATATATTGTAGAGGACAACCACCTGATTATGTACTACGGGACGCCAAAAACACTAGTAAATTCTTTAAGTGTGTTGGGAGTCTCCAGAACATAGAAATCAGTGAGGGTTCCAAAAATGGAAGTGTTTATCAAGCACTGACAGAGGAAGAATATGAAGCTGTAAGTTTTATGTTACTGATTTTGCTCTAGGATTTTTTTCCAATATGAACATTGTTGCATCTCTTCGTATTATTTTATCCTTTTGGTTTGTTTTAAAATATTACATGATCAGTATCATCTGTCTGGTTCCTGTTCAGAGAGATTTGAAGAAGCCCTCAATTGGAAAAGAGTATTTTAATCATATGAACCTTGAAGCAATTGTTACAAACTACCCCTACAGGAAAAACCTACCGAAGGAAGATATTGCCAAAGGTTAGCTTCCTGAGAAGGATGGAAATTTCTCCTCAACATGGTTTTGCTATTTTATTTTGTTTGCATGGTTGCATGCTTCGTTTCCATATTCATTTCAAGTTGATCGCACTGATAAATACTGTTTAAACTACACTTGTTATAGAAAGTCAAATACGATTGGCTCTTATTGATTTTTTGAGAGGGCTTGTTGAATTCGACCCTGCAAAACGCTGGTCACCCTTCCAGGTAGTTGGCTTTTCTTAGTCTGCATCGACCCATCTTTCAAATTAAACTTTGGCTTGTGTTCATGCAAAGTTTATGCTATACGTACCAAATTGTTACTTGTTTTGCTGCAGGCTTCAAAACACCCTTTTGTGACTGGGGAACCTTTTACACACCCTTATAGACCTTCCCCTGAGACCCCTCACATTGTAAGTAAATCTCAATTCTGAAGCATCTCCACTTGTGTAGGTAGCTTAAACTATTCATTCAGTATTTACTGTTCTTTAAATTGTTATTTGCAATGCTTCACCGCTCTTGCAAAAATAATATTTATTATATTTGTAATGTGTATATGTAATAATTAGATAAATTGCATCTCTGTATTTATTATATTTGTAATTATCGAATCCATCAGCACAAGCTTCTTTTGTTACTTAGATTTTCCTATAATTTGATCAGTCTATTTTATTTGGATGTTGTTTTTCTTCCATTGAAATTAATTGTTTGACTTATCAATGGATTCTAATCTTTTCATGATCTAATGTTCATCTAATTTTCTGTGACTTTTTTAGGCGGTAGTTCAAAACATCAAGGTTGATAATCATCCAGGTGGAGGGCATTGGTTTGCTGCTGGCCTATCACCAAATGTGAGTCTTCTATGATTGTAACAGTTACTGCTTTCATCTCAAGTATAGGGATAGGGATGACTTTTTACTTTTTATCTTAGAAAAGACAAAACAACATATTTAAGAGATGTCATTTAGAAAAATAACCTTTGTTCATAAGATGGGCACTGCTAGGACCATATTGCAAGTTTATAAGAGAAGAGACTAAAAAGAGAATGTGAGCGGTAATGGAGAATGAACGGCCGATGACAATGTTGGCTTGATGAAAACAATTGAGGCTGTTATGGAGTCGTCAAAAGGAATTGTGGAATTTGTAACAGAATGTACAGGTGGCAAATTAAGACTGGAGAGAGAAGATGCAGGTATTGTGGGAGAAAAAATGAATGAGTATAAAGGAAAGAAAATAACAGAATGTAGTAAACAAGAATTCACCGGTGTAATTGGTGCTACAAGGTTGAGCTGAGGGATATGTCCCTCTGTCTTAGGGTTGGTTAGGGGATCTTTCTTATTTCATATTCATTAGTAATTTAATATTTCCATTTCCATTGTTCCGAGTTAAGATCCATCCACTGTATTTTGATGAACAGTACTGATTGTTGTTTCTGACTTTAGCAATGTATCAGTGTTCTTCCTTCAGTTAATTTTATTTGTGTTCTATCCTATCTTTTCTGGTTCTTTATTAACTGGCACATTGCCGAACCTCAAACTGTTTTCAAAAGCAACAAAGTCCTTTTGAGTAAAAGCTATAGTGACTTAACCTTGTAATGGCTTAGATATATTTTTTCCTGAATATATTCAAATTTTATGCTCTTAGTACCAAGTACACAGTTAATGCCATAAAGCAGTAACAGTTAGCCATGCACCGTTAATATGATTAATGTTGCGATGAAGTCAATCCAAAATCCATTGAATAGCATATTTTGGGAAAACGTGCTGCCAGATGCTGGGTGTGGGCCAGCATTCTGACTTGGCAAGGCCCACTTAGGATTTGAGTTTGGATCAAACTACAGCACTTTCTGATGTTGCTTAAATAGAAAAAGTTGTGTCTTAAACATTATATACTAGCTTTAGGTCTAGGGAAGCACTCAATCTGACATGTGTTATCAAAGATTCAGTGCCAATCACTAGTTTGATTCCCAGAAAGGTATGGACTGCTGGAACATACTTATAGGGGATGGTTTGTTATTTGCCAACCTTTTTTCTTGGCATAAGGGTTTTCCCTTATCAAAGCTCCACATGTTTTGAGGATATGTTAAAAAATAATTACCAAATGCTTCCTAAAACCTACCCTCAGCTAGGGCAATTTAGAACTTAATGTGCAGTTTCTTATTAACTGGAAATGCACATCATACACATATCACAAGACAACCTTGTTAGTAGCTCAAATCTTAAACCTGTATTGGTATTGATTTGCTGAAGGTTTTCAAGTGAGTGACTTTCCTCAGGGAGGATCGTAGATTTCTTAGCTAAAATTTCAACCTGAGATACATGTAACAAAAGCTCATTTCGTATTCACCTTATAGAATCATTATACTGAAAATCCACCAACAATATTTCGTTGCATATCACCGTCAATATATTCCCGATAGTGAACCATTCGACATATAAAAGTATGTCTTTTATAACCTTTAATTTTTAATGCCCAACTCATTTTGCTGAATGCTGATTTTGGTAATTGATTATTAACATTTTTCTATATTAATGAAAGCTCCTGTGTAATTTTCTAACACGGGACTGCATAATTCGGGATTTATGTATATGATTTTCAGTTTGGAAATGACGATATCCAGTTTTTCTTAGTTGACTATATTTTGTTCATGCAGGTTGCAGGCAAAAACAGAGCTTCCCTCTATAGCAGTCCACATTTTCAGATGGCACAACATCCACCTGCTAATAGTTATGGTAGTGTAGGAAGTCATGGGAGCTATAATGATAGTGTTGGGCTTGGAAGCAGTTATGGAAGTTATGGAGAGAGCAGTAACATGTTTGCTTACTATTCACCTATCGGTCCATCTGGTATGAACATACACAGTCAGGGCGGTATGTCAATGCTTGGAAATAGTCCTGATGCTCGGAGAAGAGTTAAGTACCAACCTGGGAATGGACTGGGTGTAAGTCCATCAGGTGGAAATTTTGCTCCATTGCCTCTTGGTGCCAGCCCATCTCAATTTACTCCACCAAGTTCCTATAGTCAGATTTCAGTTGGTTCGCCGGGGCATTTTGGACCTACATCTCCTGCAAGAGGAGCTTCTCATGGATCACCTTTAGGCAAGACTGCTGCAGTTAGCCAGTTTAATAGAAGGAAAAATTGGGGTCATTCTGTAAGTCCTCAAACTCAAGAAACAACATTTTCTTCACATTGGCATGGTCAATATCCTGATAGCTCAAGCCAAGCAGAGGGAACATCACAAACTCCTGGCAGTTCACCATCATATCTACAATCAAATATTAATCCTGGAAGCTGGAAGCAACGTGGAAGTGGAGGGGCGTCTGCTAATCAGAACATTCCATCCAAGATTATGCCTGGTTCTAATAAGAATTCACAATTGACGGAATTGATTCACGACAATGTGGAGACAGGCTTATCATTGCCTGATCCCGGAGATTGGGATCCTAATTATAGGTAAACACAATTAGCTCCCAAATAGCACTTTTGTAATCGATTTTTTTCCGTTAAAATTGATATATCAGATGTCTGATTTTTTTTTTTAATTTTATGCTACATTTTTTATACAAGTGAGTCTCATCCATCTTATTTAAAGATTGTTGAAGTTATGGGCTTTAGATAAAAAGAGGACCAGGTTGCAGGAATGTTTTACTGCATTCACCTTAAGGACTAGGTGAAGTATTGTCATGAAACCACCTACGCCTAAGTTGTATATTAGGAAGGAACGTGGAGGATCTGGATTCCTACACTTCGTTTAGATGAAGAAAGAAATGGGGCAAAAAGAAATTAGAAATATAGAAATTGGGGAGAATAGAGAATGAAGGGAGATTGTGTTTTTTGGTTGAACAGATACAAGGAAAGAAGATGTATCATAATTTCTCTGCAATTGTTTGGATGAGTGAAAAAAAATGAAGACAAATAGATAAATTTTCATAAAGACAACTTTGCCCTTATAATGGGAAGGAAAAGGTGTAAAATGGAAGTTAAAATGACAAAAATTGCTTTTATCTTTATTTCTCTCCAAACCTGACAAATTTGTTGTGGACCCCACAAACAATTTCTTTTGGGTAAACCATCATTTTAGTTCTTGAAAGTATAGGACGTTGTCATTTTGGTCTCTGACTCAACAAAAAATTCAAATTAGTCTTCAAATCATCAAAATGTCAGTCAGTATAGTCCATGACGGTCATGGACTATTGAAAGTAAATTGTATCTTTTAGGGACTTTTATGATAGTAAGATGTATCTTTCAGAGACTATTTTGATGATTCGATGACTAATTTGAATTTTTTGCTGAGTCAAGAACCATAATGACAGCATCCTATACTTTCAAGAACTAAAATAGTAGTTTACCCAATTTCTTTCTCATGTATTTGCCATCCAAGTGAGTGTAATAGCTTATTTCTCTCCAATTGCTATCCTCTCAATTTCTTTTCTTTTAAATTCACTTATACATACAGTTAGGGAGGTCATGGTTAATGTAACAAATTACCAATGAGGAAATGAAAGGGAATTGGAAGGAAATGTTTATAACGTGTATCGATGCATGGATGTAAGAAGGATAGGAAAAAAAGTGAAGGAGAGTGCACACATGGTTTGCTATAACGAATGAGGAGGAGATTAAAATAAAAATGCTTGAAGTGCAAGACGAATGAATGAATAAGAGGTTGAGATGGAAAAAACAGTGAAATTGGCAGAGGTGATAAATAAATATACTGTTTCGCTAAAAGGAATTGAATGAAACTAAAATCCATTTGGAGGAATTCAAGTATTCAACTAATTTTGGTCAATGATAGTTTTGAAACAGACTCAAATACTGGGTTGATTCTTCTAGTTCTCATTGTTTTGCCTTGAAATTTTCCTGAAGCTAATTATTAACATATGTTGATATTAGTTTTATTTCTAATGATTTTAATTTCATTCCAGTGATGAACTACTTCTGCAAGAGGGTGGTTCAGATGAAAGCTCTTTGACAACTGAGTTCGGCAGAAGTATGAATCTTGGTTCCACTGAACCATGGTCTGGATTTGGAAGGTTCGACCATGTCTCCATTTCAAGATCTTCAATAGCCATGCATTTAGCTTTTCTTAATCCTTAGTTCTCATGATTTCCCATATACACATTTGTGCATCCCTTGGCTGCAGCCTGGGATGATTTTCCCACGAATTGGACTCCTTAATACATTACTAGTTTTTTTATCAACTGAGACATTACTAGTTTCTCAAAACAGGGAATAAGAAAATCGATTCCCCTGTATCAGCATAACAAAACTTGTGATTGTATTTATGAGGACATGGATATAATTACAATCTATGAACTTCTTTTCTTTACTAAAATAAAAATTAATATTTCGTGGAATATTTCCCTTCCCTTATATTTGCTCTCTGATTAAATTTTGAGCATCTTTATTTACTCTCGTTGATACCTTATTCTGTCTTTTACTGTATGCTCCAGAATAAATGGACCTGGTCAAACATTTTCTAATGAAGAGATGGGTAGCCCCCCAGGACATGATCTCCAAGCAGTGTATATGCACTCTATGTCAAAGCCTTTTCATCTCATGCCTCATATTTTACAAAATTCTCCAAGCCGTTTTGGACACCAACCTGTTCAAAGATTTACACATGGTAGACCTCCCCATGGGAATGACTGGAATCAAATTAAGATTCAGGCTCCTTCTGGTTTCAGCAATGTGGGCCCACGTTCTCCCAGGAATGCCTCATTCACCGGCAGTATGACATGGGGTATATATTATTACTTGCCACATGGTTCCATCCATCCTCTTTGTTTTCCTTTTATTAATCTGTTATTTTGAACTTTTGATTTTAATTTTACATTCTAAATTCCAATGGTATGATGATATTACTCCAGCATTAGGAATCACTCCAGTACCCCCCATGTTACCTGTACCCTGATTAGTTAGGCAACCTGGTTATTTAAAGCTCTTGCCACAGCGAGGTCCATGGAAGGGTTGGATCCATTATAGATTTAATGTAGACAATCTTAAGAGGTTGATACCAGTACCACAATTTTGCTGCTGACTAGTATGATGCTTGCAACAATTTATGGATAAAAATATGATGTATTTGTATCAATCTAACTTTGCTGGTTTATATTGCAGGGCGAAGAATGAATCCTCCTATCTCAAGCATACCTCCTATTTCAAACATGCCACCCACATCCCGTTCAAGAAAAGACTATGCAAGGATAGACTAGCATTTGTCCTGATTGGGTGAATCAGCTTGGCTTTTTTATTATTTATTATTATTTTGGTTCATGACTAGGGGAAGGGGAAAAAGCAAGAGTTTGTATGGGGAAAATGGAGGGGAAAAAAAGGCCAGTAGCAATGGTTTCCTACTTTCCTTACAAACCCTTGTTATCGTTGATCATCTGTTGTGCTTGTGCTTGAAAATAGTTTATGGTTATAGTTTGCATGTCATTGATAATTTATTGGGGTATTGATGTCTACTAATTTAAAGGCACTATATGGGCTGATGTCATAAGAAATCTTAGGAGTTGGTCTCGTGCATAATGTTCTTATATTAAATGTCATTTTGCCTTTTACTTATTACAGCACTGAGTCATCTAAAGTGCTCTCTTTTGCCTATTAGTTTGTACTCTTAAGCAAGGGGACCCATATAAGTACGCTCTGTGGTTTCCCTTTCATGATTTCCTTCACTTCTGAACTGAACTATTATACATTTGATTTATTTGGTATGCTAGATAGCTAGCTTACCTTGAATATGAATTTGGCTAGAGGGTCTGTGATGGAGTATCAATACTATCTCTAGTGACATGGCCTGAATTTTAAGGTCATTGTGTCTTAAGTTAAGATCATTTTTATGTTATATGTTAAACTAAATCAATGCTCATAAGTGGGTGGAGTGGGGAAATTTTCATTGGGTAGAGCTTTGATACATATATTTAGTTTTTGATGAATTCACAATCATGCTTTTCATGTGAGGCGGTGTTCATTATTTTTACTAATGTCATGTTTATATTATTCTTAGTAATCATGAAATTATATGAAAGTAAAACGACAATTTTAGAGATAAGAACATTTGAACATTACTGCATGCCATTTTATAATGTAATTGTATTTTATATATTGTGTTGATCTATTCTTGCCTTAAACTAGATTTGAATTATAATTGATGAATATTATCAGATTTTTGTTTTTACTCTGGAGCAGGGTATGGTTTTATGAATGTGTTCGAATAATTCGAACTGATTAGTTTCGAGAAATCTTTTAATATTTTGGCATAGTATATATCCAGTAAGTACGGGTTTAGTTGGCAATGCATGTTGAGCTTGTTGGTAAGTGGATCAAGGTTTGATCTACAGAAAATACACTATTCTAGAGGTTGAATTGTGATCAAACTCCAAACCGATGATTGATTGCATAGCAAACTCAAAGAGTTAAATGTTGCCCTATCTCGAGGTATCATTGAGGATGCTTTAATAGTTTAAAAAAAAAGTGACAATAAATTTGATAATAAGATGGTGACCTAACCAAATCAATAAAACTGAAAAATATTATATGACATCAAAGTTTGACTTTAGACACTGTATTATATGATTTATATTTTTTTAATGATTTTTTTCTCTTTCTAAAATCTAGACACAGAATTAAGATGCATTTTATGTAGGACATTCTTTTAGTCTTTCAAAATTGATTTATTATGTCTTTTGTTTAATAAGATAATTTTAATGTTCTCTGAACATTCTTTCATTAATCTCTTAATGGATATTCCTTTTAGGAATCTTCTGAATCCTTTATACTTTATAAAGTGTATTTATGTTTGTTGTTTGTTGTTTGTTGTGTATGTGAGATGAGTCTAGAATTGATGATAAAAGCATTTTTTTTTTTATGAATGTGCATGCTTCACCATATCATTATTCAACTTGTTTTTGATTTTCAATAAATACACTAAGAATTAAAAGTTGATAAAAAATAAGATCAAAATCATAATTAATAAATATAATTAAATGTTTGATAATATTTAAAATACTAATTTGATATTTTGTATCAACAAATATGACAATAATCATAATAATAACTAAATATTATACTATCATCAAATAAATTACCGATTAGAAGATACATAGATAGTCACCTTAGAAAAAATATCTAATCAATGAAAAATCATGTTATAATATTTTGTCGTGAGGTGAAAAATATTATCCTATTTTTTTTTTGTTGGCAATGATTTATCGCTAAAAAATATAAAACTTCATCTTTATATGGACACATTTTTCATAATTAGTTGAGTGATGTAATTTTAACGATTTATGATTCATTCTATATATACTACAAGCAAGATATCATTGAATTATTATTTATTGTCCCCATTTTCCTCTCTCCGTTCCCCATATTTTTTCTCTTTTTAAAATTTTATATTTGAAGAAGTTGGTGTTCCATTTGTTTCAACATTGTTACCAACTTCAAAACTATCCTCTCCCCCTTCATTCTCAATAATTAGATTAGTTTCGTGATCGGTGAGATTATCCCTCTCTTCCTCAGATCCCCATTAGCTACTTAACCCTTGAAACATTTCTCCAACAACTCCATGAATTCAGATCCCCATTCCTCCATTTTAGAATCTCGGTATATATTAAGAAAGATATACATAAAAAAAATTACTCAATAAGTTAAACACACATATACATCACGCTTAGCATTCTATACCATTCACATTCACCATCCACCATCAACTTGAATGGTCTTCTTACCATGATCCCATTCAACTCCACTGTCTTTTTTAACTAATTTTGCAAACGATTCAAATTCCCTTTTTAAAGCAACTAATGTGTGAAGTCATAAGCATAACTTGTTCTCTCTTCAAATTTGATTTGAGTATTCTTCCATGTGGTCTTCCATTTTGCAACAACTCTTATATCTCTCTCGAAACCTTTTCAAGCCTATTTTGGGTCATTTGTTTGAGGTGCTATTCAAAACCCTTTCTCATTTGAAATATTTTCCAATTTTTTTAAGTTCTAATAAACACATGTAAAACTCTAAAAAACAATACTCTCTTTCTCACAATTTCAATGACACCATCTAAAAAACTAAATTCTAAGTTAAAGATATTTACAATACACTATAAGAATTCTCACCAATACTAAAAATACAATTTTGTTATTCATAAATTTAACCTTTGCAGAAAATTTATGGTCATAATCATTAAATATTCTACCATTGTGCACATAACCTAACTTCTTTAAATTTATGCTATTTTAAAATATGTCTGGAGAAGAAAATCAAATATATTCTTGGAGAAGAAAATCAGAGAGATTCAAGAAGAAGAAAATCGCAAATTGAACATCATAAGGAAGAGGTTGTCACAATCTGTGATACAAGTGTGGTCAAAGTTTTTAACTTCCTCCTTCAAACCTATTCTAATTTTCAGTTCTTCCTTCTATGAGTTTCCTATAATTGCACTAAACTTTTCAATGACTGTTGTTTCTATTTTGAACTGAAAAATATATATAATATTAGTATTTAGTATACTATATCCAAATCATGAAAGAAAGAGAACAATGGGTTTTCAAGATTTACGCGGTGGTGGTTTCCTTGAACGATTACGATTAAGAAAGAATCTGTTATGGTTGTTTGAGTGGGGAAAGGGAAGAAGAAGAAGAATTAAGAATCTAGGAAAATAATTTCGAAGATTAAGATGAATAAATCCAGGAATTCCTAATTGAATGAAAGGAATTCGAGTGTCTAATATTAATTGATATAAGGAAGTACAATGGGATAATATAAGATAATGATCATGAATGAGGATTACTTGCATTCCAAATAACCTCTTATATAACTTCTCAACAACCTCCTAACGTTGAATTCTCAACAACCTCCTAACTACTTACTAATAACAGAAATTCAGTAACTAATTCTTAATGCTAATCTCTAACTAATTCTTAATGCTAATAATAGAAATTCAGTAACTAATTCTTAATGCTAATCTCTAACTTCCAGCCTAACTTCCAGCTTGATAACTAATTGGAATCATCCCTAACATTGCCTCCTCCTTCAAAGCATTTTGGACCTCAACAAGTTGATGTTTCCATTTAACTAGGACTTTGGTGACTGCTTGATCATTACGCTTGACTGTAGCTCTATCTAAGATCAGTTCAGGTTCCTTTGGAGCAGTTACTGGCTGCACTGAATCCGGAACAGCAGCTGAAGCAATTGATTTGCCAATATGCCTCTTCAATTGCGAGACATGGAACACATCATGGATTTTGAGAATGGTATGGTAAACCCAATTTATAAGCTACAACCCCAATTTTTCGAATAATAGGAAATGGGCCAAAAAAATTTGGTGCCAACTTCGCATTTGCTCTGTTTGCCATTGATATCTGTCTGTAAGACTGTAGTTTCACATAAACCAAATCACCAACAGCAAATTGTCTATCAGTCCTGTGTTTGTCAGCCAATTGTTTCATTCTCTCTTGAGCTCTACACAGATGGAACTTAAGAACCTTAAGCATTTCCTCCCTTTTGGCTAGAGTTCTATCCACCAATTGCAACTAGGATTCTCCATGCAAATAAGGTAAATAATTTGGGGCAGGCTGACTGCAGGCCTGGGGAAGCCACTGTCAAAAGTTACTTATAAAAACTGAGGCTGCAGCAGGCTTGGGGAAACCACTGTCTCATACTTACATTGTTGACAAGTAACACATTGTTGAACAAATGCCTTCACATCCTTATTCAGCCCTTTCCAGTACACAACAGGCTTGATTCTCTATAAGGTAGCATTTCGACCTGAATGACCACTAGGTGCAGCTTAATGGAACCACTTAAGTAGGTCTTGCTTGAGCTGTAAATCCCTGCCCACTACCAATCTGCCCTTCCTCTTGAGCTCAGCCTTGGTCCAAGTGTAATGCTTGTGAACGCATTTGTTAATCTGCAAGCTTTGGATAATAGGCTGCAAATTATATCATTAGCCCAAGTGTGTTGAATTCTAGCATACAAATTAGATTGTAGTGTGTGGAGACCCAATGATTGGCAAGTTATGCCTTCTACCCTGGAAAGAGCATCTGCAACCACATTGTGCTTGCCTTGCTTATGCTCAATCTGGAAATCAAACTCCATGAGCTTAACCAACCATTTTTGTTGAAATTCAGTCGTGAGTCTTTGATCCAACATGTACTTAAGACTCCTATGGTCAGTTCGAATAGTGAATTGCTTATTGAGCAAGTAATGTCTCCATTTCTGGACTGCAAACACTACTTCCAGTAGTTCTTTTTCATAAGTAGAGTAGGCTTGTTGCTGCTGATTGAGCATTCGACTAATAAATGTTATAGGGTGTTGATTCTGCATCAATATTGTGCCTATACCATACCCTGAGGCATCCACTTCAATAACAAAAGTTTGAGTGAAGTCTGGCAAAGCTAAGACTGGTGCACTGATGGGTAAATCCTTTAGTTGCTGAAAAGCAGTTTTTGCTACCTCTGTCCACACAAACTTGTCCTTCTTTAACATATCAGTGAGAGGTCGAGCCACTGTGCCATATCCTTTAACAAATCTTCTATAGTAGCCTGCTAACCCCAAGAAACCCTTTAATTGCTTAAGGTTTGTTGGTAATGGCCACTTCTACACTGCAGTAACCTTAGCAGGATCCGTTGAAACCCCTTCAGCTGAAATGAAGTGACCTAAGTATTCAACCTTAGGTACCCCAAAGAAACATTTGGACTGCTTGGCATATAAGTCATTCTTCCTCATGATTGCCAAAACCTTGTCCAAATGAACAATGTGCTCCTTTAATGATCCACTATAGACCAATATATCATCAAAAAATACCAGCAAAAATTTCATCAGGAATTTTTTGAATACTGAATTCATCAAGCTTTGAAAAGTTGCAGGCGCATTTGTCAATCCAAAGGGCATTACCAAGTATTCAAAATGTCCACTGTGAGTCCTGAAGGCAGTCTTATGGATATCTATTGGATCCATTTGTACTTGGTGATAACCAACTCTTAGATCAATTTTTGAAAAAATGATAGAGCCATGCAACTCATCCATCAAATCCTCAACCAAAGGAATAGGAAATTGATCCTTGACAGTAGCCTTATTCAAATCTCTATAATCGACACACAATCTCCAAGTGTCATCTTTCTTTCCTACCAATACTACAGAACTAGCATAAGGGCTTCTGCTATTTTGAATGATGCCCGACTCTAGCATATCCTGCACAATGTTATCAATGATATCTTTTTGTTGTTTTGCATACCTGTAGGGCCTCATATTTACTGGATCAACAGAATTGATCAAGGGAATTTTATGGTCATGACCTTCTCTTGTTGGGGGTAGCTGAGTAGGTTCCACAAATAGGTCTTTGTAGAATTCCAAGATAGTCTCAATTTCTCTTGGTACTATGGTTGTGTCAGCATGAGTAGTCAATGACTGCAGTAAATGGCCTTTGTCGTGACCTACATGAATCATAGACAGATGAACACCTATATCCAAAGTTTTCTCCAACTGTTGAGACTTAATGGAGTTTAATCCAGTTTGAGCAGAACCCCTAAGTACATGCCTCCTCCCTTGCACTGAAAACTCCATGGTCAGCTTGTCGAAATTCCAAGTGATATCTCCCAATGTCACTAGCCATTCAATGCCCAATGCTACATCACAACATCCTAATGGCAGTAACATCACATCAGAAGTGAAGGTAGTATGCTGCAGTGTCCACTTGAAATTCCTTACACATGAAGAAATCTATACCTTATTGCCATCTGCCACAGTTACAGTTAATGGCTTAAGTGATTCAATTTTGCAACCAATGTTTGTAGCCATCCGCACATCTAGGAAGTTATGAGTGCTTCCACTATCAATAAGGATGTGAATGGGTTTCTTGTTGTATCTACTAGTTACTCTCATAGTTCTGAAATTGGATACACCAGTCAATGCACTAACAAATATCTGAGCTTCTTCAAACTGATTAGTTACAGTCTCTACTTGACTGACTTCTTGGTTCTCATCCCCTTCATGCTCATCATCAATTTCCATGAGGTGTAACTGTAATTTCTTGTGAGTCAAGCTATGTTCTGTAGAGAATGGCTCATCACAGAAATAGCATAAACCTTTGGCCCTTCTTTCATTCATAAATGCTGGAGTCAAGTTCTTGCTAAATTTTGGCTTAGGTTTGACTGCATCATTTAGTGGTGTTACCTGAGGCTTAGGTCCTAACAATGATCTGTTAAGAGGCTGAGGTCTAAGTTTGGGTGGTCCAAACTGTGATCCTTGCATTGTATCAATAAAACTGATAAATATTATATGACATCAAAGTTTGACTTTAGACACTGTATTATACGATTTATATTATTTTAATGATTTTTTTCTCTTTCTAAAATCTATACACAGAATTAAGATGCATTTTATGTAGGACATTCTTTTAGTCTTTCAAAATTGATTTATTATGTCTTTTGTTTTATAAGATAATTTGAATGTTCTCTGAACATTCTTTCATTAATCTCTTAATGGATATTCCTTTTAGGAATCTTCTGAATCCTTTATAATTTATGAAGTGTATTTATGTTTGTTGTTTGTTGTGTATGTGAGATGAGTCTAGAATTGATGATAAAATCATTTTTTTTTATGAATGTGCATGCTTCACCATATCATTATTCAACTTGTTTTTGATTTTCAATAAATACACTAAGAATTAAAAGTTGATAAAAAATAAGATTAAAATCATAATTAATAAATATAATTAAATGTTTGATTATATTTAAAATACTAATTTGATATTTTGCATCACCAAATACGACAATAATCATAATAATAACTAAATATTATACTATTACCAAATAAACTATCGATTAGAAGATACATAGAGAGTCACCTTAGAAAAAATATCTAATCAATGAAAAATTATGTTATAATATTTTTTCGTGAGGTGAAAAATATTATCCTATTTTTTTGTTGTTGACAATGATTTATCGCTAAAAAATATAAAACTTCATCTTTATATGGACACATTTTTCATAATTAGTTGAGTGATGTAATTTTAACGATTTATGATTCATTTTATATATACTACAAGCAAGATATCATTGAATTATTCTTTATTGTCCCCATTTTCCTCTCTCCGTTCCCCATATTTTTTTCTCTTTTTAAAATTTTATATTTGAAGAAGTTGGTGTTCCGTTTGTTTCAACATTATTACCAACTTCAAAACTATCCTCTCCCCCTTCATTCTCAATAATTAGATTAGTTTCATGATCGGTGAGACTATCCCTCTCTTCCTCAGATCCCCATTAGCTACTTAACCCTTGAAACATTTCTCCAACAACTCCATGAATTCAGATCCCCATTCCTCCATTTTAGAATCTCGGTATATATTAAGAAAGATATACATAAAAAAAAATTACTCAATAAGTTAAACACACATATACATCACGCTTAGCATTCTATACCATTCACATTCACCATCCACCATCAACTTGAATGGTCTTCTTACCATGATCCCATTCAACTCCACTGTCTTTTTTAACTAATTTTGCAAACGATGCAAATTCCCTTTTTAAAGCAACTAATGTGTGAAGTCATAAGCATAACTTGTTCTCTCTTCAAATTTGATTTGAGTATTCTTCCATGTGGTCTTCCATTTTGCAACAACTCTTATATCTCTCTCAAAACCTTTTCAAGCCTATTTTGGGTCATTTGTTTGAGGTGCTATTCAAAACCCTTTCTCATTTGAAATATTTTCCAATTTTTTTAAGTTCTAATAAACACATGTAAAACTCTAAAAAAAACAATACTCTCTTTCTCACAATTTCAGTGACATCATCTAAAAGACTAAATTCTAAGTTAAAGATATTTACAATACACTATAAGAATTCTCACCAATACTAAAAATACAATTTTGTTATTCATAAATTTAACCTATGCAGAAAATTTATGGTCATAATCATTAAATATTCTACCATTCTGCACATAACCTAACTTCTTTAAATTTATGCTATTTTAAAATATGTCTAGAGAAGAAAATCAAACATATTCTTGGAGAAGAAAATCAGAGAGATTCAAGAAGAAGAAAATCGCAAATGGAACATCATAAGGAAGAGGTTGTCACAATCTGTGATACAAGCGTGGTCAAAGTTTTTAACTTCCTCCTTCAAAACTATTCTAATTTTCAATTATTCCTTCTATGAGTTTCCTATAATTGCACTAAACTTTTCAATGACTGTTGTTTCTATTTTGAATTGAAAAATATATATAATATTAGTATTTAGTATACTATATCCAAATCATGAATGAAAGAGAACAATGTGTTTTCAAGATTTACGCGGTGGTGGTTTCCGTGAACGATTACGGTTAAGAAAGAATCTGTTAGGGTTGTTTGAGTGGGGAAAGGGAAGAAGAAGAAGAATTAAGAATCTAGGAAAATAATTCCGAAGATTAAGATGAATAAATCCAGGAATTCCTAATTGAATGAAAAGAATTCGAGTGTCTAATATTAATTGATAGAAGGAAGTACAATGAGATAATATAAGCTAATGATCATGAATGAGGATTACTTACATTCCAAATAACCTCTTATATAACTTCTCAACAACCTTCTAACGTTGAATTCTCAACAACCTCCTAACTACTTACTAATAACAGAAATTCAGTAACTAATTCTTAATGCTAATCTCTAACTAATTCTTAATGTTAATAACAGAAATTCAGTAACTAATTCTTAATGCTAATCTCTAACTAAATCTTAATGCTAATCTCTAACTTCCAGCCTAACTTCCAGCTTGATAACTAATTGGAATCATCCCTAACATTGCCTCCTCCTTCAAAGCATTCTTGACCTCAAGAATGAAAATTGGGAAACCTTTTGCGTAGATCATAATAAAACTCCCATGAAGCATCTTCAACAAGTTGATGTTTCCATTTAACTAGGACTTTGGTGACTGCTTGACCATTACGCTTGATTGTAGCTCTATCTAAGATCAGTTCAGGTTCCTTTGGAGCAGTTACTGGCTGCACTGAATCCAGAACAGCAGTTGAAGCAATTGATTTGCCAATATGCCTTTTCAATTGCGAGACATGGAACACATCATGGATTTGAGATTGGTTTGGTAAACCCAATTGATAAGCTACAACCCCAATTTTTCGAATAATAGGAAATGGGCCAAAAAAATTTGGTGCCAACTTCGCATTTGCTCTGTTTGCCACTGATATATGTCTTTAAGACTGTAGTTTCACATAAACCAAATCACCAACAGCGAATTGCCTATCAGTCCTATGTTTGTCAGCCAATTGTTTCATTCTCTCTTGAGCTCTACGCAGATGGAACTTAAGAACCTTGAGCATTTCCTCCCTTTTTGCTAGAGTTCTATCCACCAATTGCAACTTGGATTATCTAGGAAAATAAGGTAAATAATTTGGGGCAGGCTGACCATAGACTCTCTCATAAGGAGTGGTCTGAATTGAAGAGTGATAAGTAGTAATATACCACCATTCAGCCAATGGTAACCACTTGTGCCATTGTTGAGGTGCATCATTGCACATGCATCTTAAGTATGTTTCCAGGCATCTGTTGACCACCTATGTCTGACCATCAGTTTGTGGATGGTATGCTGTTGATAATTGTAGCTGCACTCCTTGAAAAGCCATGAGTTCTTGCCAAAAGTTACTTATAAAAACTGAGGCTGCAGCAGGCCTAGGGAAGCCACTGTCTCATACTTACATTGTTGACAAGTAACACATTGTTGAACAAATCCCTTCACATCCTTATTCAGCCCTTTCTAGTACACAACAAGCTTGATTCTTTGTAAGGTAGCATTTCGACCTGAATGACCACTAGGTGCAGCTTCATGGAACCACTTAAGTAGGTCTTGCTTGAGCTGCAAATCCCTGCCCACTACCAATCTGCCCTTCCTCCTGAGCTCAGCCTTGGTCCAAGTGTAATGCTTGTGAACGCATTTGTTAATCTGCAAGCTTTGGATAATAGGCTGCAAATTGATATCATTAGCCCAAGTATGTTGAATTCTAGCATACAAATCAGATTGTAGTGTGTGGAGACCCAATGCTTGGCAAGTTATGCCTTCTCCCCTAGAAAGAGCATATGCAGCCACATTGTGCTTGCCTTGCTTATGCTCAATCTGGAAATCAAACTCCATGAGCTTAACTAACCATTTTTGTTGAAATTCAGTCGTGAGTCTTTGATCCAACATGTACTTAAGACTCCTATGGTCAGTTCGAATAGTGAATTGCTTATTGAGCAAGTAATGTCTCCATTTCGGGACTGCAAACACTACTGCCAGTAGTTCTTTTTCATAAGTAGAGTAGGCTTGTTGCTTCTGATTGAGCATTCGACTAATAAAGGCTATAGGGTGTTGATTCTGCATCAATATTGCGCCTATACCATACCCTGAGGCATCCACTTCAATAACAAAAGTTTGAGTGAAGTCTGGCAGAGCTAAGACTGGTGCACTAGTGAGAAAATCCTTTAGTTGCTGAAAAGCAGTTTTTGCTGCCTCTGTCCACACAAACTTGTCCTTCTTTAACATATCAGTGAGAGGTCGAGCCACTGTGCCATATCCTTTAACAAATCTTCTATAGTAGCCTGCTAACCCCAAGAAACCCCATAATTGCTTAAGGTTTGTTGGTAATGGCCACTTCTACACTGCAGTAACCTTAGCAGGATCCGTTGAAACCCCTTCAGCTGAAATGAAGTGACCTAAGTATTCAACCTTAGGTACCCCAAAGAAACATTTGGACTGCTTGGCATATAAGTCATTCTTCCTCATGATTGCCAAAACCTTGTCCAAATGAACAATGTGCTCCTTTAATGATCCACTATAGACCAATATATCATCAAAAAATACCAGCAAAAATTTCATCAGGAATTCTTTGAATGCTGAATTCATCAAGCTTTGAAAAGTTGCAGGCGCATTTGTCAATCCAAAGGGCATTACCAAGTATTCAAAATGTCCACTGTGAGTCCTGAAGGCAGTCTTATGGATATCTATTGGATCCATTTGTACTTGGTGATAACCAACTCTTAGATCAATTTTTGAAAAAATGATAGAGCCATGCAACTCATCCATCAAATCCTCAACCAAAGGAATAGGAAATCGATCCTTGACAGTTGCCTTATTCAAATCTCTATAATCGACACACAATATCCAAGTGCCATCTTTCTTTCCTACCAATAATACAGGACTAGCATAAGGGCTTCTGCTATTTTGAATGATGCCCGACTCTAGCATATCCTGCACAATGTTATCAATGATATCTTTTTGTTGTTTTGCATACTTGTAGGGCCTCTTATTTACTGGATCAGCAGAATTGATCAAGGGAATTTTGTGGTCATGGCCTTCTCTTGTTGGGGGTAGCTGAGTAGGTTCCACAAATAGGTCTTTGTAGGATTCCAAGATAGTCTCAATTTCTCTTGGTAATGCGGTTGTATCAGCATGAGAAGTCAATGACTGCAGTAAATGGCCTTTGTCGTGACCTACATGAATCATAGACATATGAACACCTCTATCCAAAGTTTTCTCTAGCTGCTGAGACTTAACGGACTTTAATCCAGTTTGAGCAGAACCCCTAAGTACATGCCTCCTCCCTTGCACTGAAAACTCCATGGTCAGCTTGTCGAAATTCCAAGTGATATCTCCCAATGTCACTAGCCATTCAATGCCCAATACTACATCACAACATCCTAATGGCAGTAACATCACATCAGAAGTGAAGGTAGTATGTTGCAGTGTCCACTTGAAATTCCTTACACATGAAGAAATATATACCTTATTGCCATCTGCCACAGTTACAGTTAATGGCTTAAGTGATTCAATTTTGCAACCAATGTTTGTAGCCATCCGCACATCTAGGAAGTTATGAGTGCTTCCACTATCAATAAGGATGTGAATGGATTTCTTGTTGTATCTACTAGTTACTCTCATAGTTCTGAAATTGGATACACCAGTCAATGCACTAACAGATATCTGAGCTTCTTCAAACTAATTAGTTATAGTCTCTACTTGACTGACTTCTTGGTTCTCATCCCCTTCATGCTCATCATCAATTTCCCTGAGGTGTAATTGTAATTTCTTGTGAGTCAAGCTATGTTCTGCAGAGAATGGCTCATCACAGAAATAGCATAAACCTTTGGCCCTTCTTTCATTCATAAATGTTGGAGTCAAGTTCTTGCTAAATTTTGGCTTAGGTTTGACTGCATCATTTAGTGGTGTTACCTGAGGCTTAGGTCCTAACAATGATCTGTTAAGAGGCTGAGGTCTAAGTTTGGGTGGTCCAAACTGTGATCCTTGCATTGAAGTTGACTCATACAGCTTAGCCAAAGTAAAGGCTTTTCTAACTGATTATGGTTGGAACATTCTGACCATCATCTGCACATCAGTTTGCAGTCCTCCTAAAAAAAAGCTCAAGGTATAATCTTCAAGTAATTGCAAATCGAGTGATGATTGCATCAAACTCTTCATGGTAATCAATTATGGATCCTTTTTGCCTTAACTGCATCAACTCGGCCATAGGATCACTACACACTTATCCAAATCTATCTAATATGATTTGGACATACTCTCCCCAATTAGGCATAATGTTAGCTCGTAATGTCTTTGTAAAGGCATGATGCCATTTCAATGCTTTCCCTTCAAGATGCATAATTGCTAACCTGACCTTAACCTCTTCAGGAGTATTGTCGATTAAGAAGAAAGTCTCACACTGATAAATCCATTCATTAACAGAATCACCATTAAATCTTGAAAATTCTATTATTGATAGCCAAGTTGGCCCTGTATAAGAAGCAGTAAAAGAACGATCACCTGTAAACTGCTGAGGTTGTTGATTTCTACCTTGCTGAAAATTCCTGTTATTCGAAAATGGAGTTTCTTCACCAATATTCTTCTGCAGTAGCTCCTCCATTGTTAGCTTCATCGAATCACCCAAGGTTTTCTGCAAAGATTCAGCTAACTCCGCCAATCGTGCCTCAAGTTTTTCTGAAATTCTTTTCTCCAATCTTTCCTCTAAAACACGAGTAGCAAGCTGAGAACGTGTTGCATCCGCCATCGCCCCGAAAAAAATTTAGCTCTGGATACCAATTGTTAGGGTTGTTTGAGTGGGGAAAGGGAAGAAGAAGAATTAAGAATCTAGGGAAATAATTCCGAAGATTAAGATGAATAAATCCAGGAATTCCTAATTGAATGAAAGGAATTCAAGTGTCTAATATTAATTGATAGAAGGAAGTACAATGGGATAATATAAGCTAATGATCATGAATGAGGATTACTTACATTCCAAATAACCTCTTATATAACTTCTTAACAACCTCCTAACGTTGAATTCTCAACAACCTCCTAACGTTGAATTCTCAACAACCTCCTAACTACTTACTAATAACAGAAATTCAATAACTAATTCTTAATGCTAATCTCTAACTAATTCTTAATGCTAATAACAGAAATTCAGTAACTAATTCTTAATTCTAATCTCTAACTTCCAGCCTAAATTCCAGCTTGATAACTAATTGGAATCATCCCTAACAGAATCTTAGAAGAAAGAGGAGTATTATTATGTTCCCTTTTTGCAATTGTACTATACTAGAACGTTGAACTTAAAAAATGGACCAATTTGGGTTATTTGAGTGACAAATAGTGTTTTGTGATGAGAATGAAAAAGCAGAAGCCACCACATTGTTTCTCGAATCTTCCTATGTCTTTCTTCAACTGTCACATCATTAATATACTATTTCTCTTCTACCACTACTGTTGTAAATAGAATTTCCTTTTTCATTTTATTTTATTATTAATAAATTTAAATTTTATTTGCGATGTCGCAACCAATATTCTTCCTTATTCAAATTGCTCCTTCTAGGATGGGATATATCACATTAAGGTTTTCTTTCATTCTTATTTAATTGCTTTTATTCTTACTGCTTGGACTATGGTGTATTATTATTTTTATTTTTTTTAGAAGGTTTATTAGGTATGAACTTTGTGTTATTTTGCAATATAATTATTAGATTTGATGCTAAATGAAGAGGGAATTTAAAATTTAACCATCATGCAAATTGAGAAACATTTGCAAGATAACAGAAAGAGTTTAAAGGAATACAAGCCAATGCCATATCCAAAAGGACATGTGATGACACAATTGGAGAATAGACTCATTTATGAAGAACATAACTACAATGTAGCAAAACAATTTCAAGAGTTTCAAACTTTGTACGCAACGCTTACAGGTTAGTTGACAATTGCTTTCAAATAAATTTGATTATGATTTTTATTCAATATTTTAATTTTTATTATATTTGTTAAAAATAGATGAGCAAATTGTGATCTTCCTTAAAATCATGAAAGTTGTGGAGGAGAAAAAGGGAGGAGTATTTTTTCTTTACGATTACGGTGGCACAAGATAAATATTTATGTGGCAAACATTGGCTTCAAAAATACGTTCGGAAAAGCAAATTATGTTGACATTGGCCTCAAGTGGAATAGCATCACTATTGCTACCAAGTGGGAGAATAACACATTCAAAGCTTAAAATTCCTGATCATGCAGAATTACTGAAGGCAACCAAATTAATCATATGGGATGAAGCGCCTATGGCTCATAAGTTTTGTTTTGAGGCACTTATAAAACATTGAAAGATATCATGAGTGAAATTAAGTTCAAAAATACTATCTTTGGAGGCAAGGTTGTAGTATTTGGTGGAGATTTTAGGCAAATTTTATTGTTTATCCCAAGAGGAAGCCGATCAGATATTGTTAATGCAACAATTAACTCTTCCTATATTTGGGATCATTGTCAAGTGTTAACACTCACGAAAAATATGTGTTTATTGCCAGCAATGCAAAGAGAAAATACGGATGAACTAAAACAATTTTCAGAATGGATCTTAAAATTAGAAGATGGGAAGTTTTCAGAGTTGACAATCACTAACTTCAATGATCCACTTCAAACAACACTTTGCTATGAAGTGGATCATTGAAGTTAGTGACTGTCAACTCTGGTGGTATTTGGATCTCTGCAATTAGGAGGAAGACTTACTTTGCTATGATGATTGACTTCCCATCATTATAAGATGAAGATAAATTGATTAACAATAAACAAAGACAAAACGAGAATTTTGGGGAAAAAAATTTAGGGTTAGAAATAACACAATGATAATGGTACGAAGGATCCCTAAATCTGAATATATATTTAGTGAATATTTATGTGAAAATAATGTCACTTTAGTCCCTACTTACTTAGATAACACCTGAGCAGAGAATTTGACACAATATACATCTACATTCATATATACACATCACTCACTTAACAAAGGTAGTTGAAAAGTTAACCTTAAAAACTAAAATGATAGTCATTTAGATGAATTAGAGGTTAATTTAATTTTTTGATTGAATTAGAAAATAAAACTTTGTCTAACTTAATAAAATATAGCGGATGAATAGACAACTAATGATATTCTATTGTTTGAATTTTAAGAAATTAAATAAAATGAAATAGACGATGATTCTTTCATTTTCTTCCTATATAATTTGAGGTGTATGAAATAAAATCTCATTTTTTTATATTCTATTACATCATCATTGAGATAATTAAATAATAAACTGAATATTTTGTTTTTAATTTTAAAATATCCAAAGAGGCCATAAAGTGACAATGAGGACTAAAAGGGTAATTTTGTTTCTACCGACCAACCAAACTTGGTCCCCAACACTACATTCGCTCGAAATATTTCATTTCGTCATTGAAAGAGTTCTGAATAAATAAACTACTAAACATTACATTTACTCTCTCCGCCTCTACATCGTTCTAACAATTCATTTTATCTCTCACGCCCTCGCGCTCTTCGTTTCTTCTCTCTGAGAGCGACCAAAACCTTAGATCTCTCAATCGCGACATCCGACACCACAATCTCCGATTTCATCGGTATAATCCCTTACTCTTGCGTGCCGATTCATATTTTTATTTGCCTGTTAGGATTTTAATTTATATATTTAAGATCGTTTTGATTTGACATCATAGATGAATGAATGAATGATTGGTCAATTTTAAATTTATTTGCGAAATTAGTTATAGAGCTGATGGATTTGTTGTGTGTGTAAAGAAAGGGAGGATTTTGAGGATATGATTCGAATTGGGAGGCCAAGAAGGTCCAAAAGTCATGGGAGTTATTGGTTGTTAGTTCATGCTCGATAACATTATCTGTTTGTGCATATATTACAGGAGAGAAAGGTTTTGAGACCAATTTTGCTTCTTCCGAATTCTCAATCTAGAGCTACCTGTGGGACTATTGCTGGCCAAACAAATGGATCCTGGTCGCTATGCACTGCATCAAGGCTGGGATAATAATAACAGCGTAATTGTGGTTTCCTCCTTAGTAAATAAATTCACCTATGTGATGTGGGGGTGATCATTATTCAATGAAACTATTAGGGTTTCAATGTGAATTTTTTTACCTGGATGGGATAGCATCCTTATAGAGATATTATGAAAGAAAGCTAGCTAGCTGTGGGGGCAGTCAGGATAAGGACTCCATTTGCCTAAACTCGTCTCATCATTCATTATTTGTTGCTGACATAGCTTATTGTCTTGAATCCACAGGCTCTTGAGGGTTATGGTGCGGTCCATGAGCCAAATTTCCGGTGAGTGCAACTGCTGCTTCTTGCTTACTTATCATCACCACAATGGTAATATAAAATCCGTGGGTAAAAATCCGTGTCTTTTTAAATTTCATTTTTAAATTAGAAACGTTTTGTAGTTTGATGGCAGTGCAGTAAGGATCTCGTAATTCATGTATGATTGGATAATTAAGATAATACACCTTTCTTTTTGCATGGCATTTGCTTTAGAATTATGAGGGTAGGATATTCATTTTGATGTATACATTACTGCCAATTTTTTTTCTTTCCTCCCACTTTACCCCTTTTTGGCAGGGTCGGTGCCTTTGATGAAAGACGGTTTATAGATGGAAGATATCCCAGGGATGCTATATACCAGAGAAATAATTTCCACCGTGATGTTTTGGATAGGGAGGCCTATTTGCCACCAGGACCTGCTGTTGGCCACTGGAGTCAATCCAAACGGAGAGGTTATGATGAAGATTATCCACTTGAAAGGGAATCTAGACGTTTTCAAAGGCCTTATCCTGAATCATATAATCAGATGGATGGTTTCAGGGATCGTGAGATTGACATGTACCCGGAGTATGACAAGTTTCGTGATGGTTATACCAACATAGAAAACTATGGTGATAGAGGCTATGAAAAACCTTCCAGGTTTGCAGGGAATGATCACGATGAATATGCATATGATGATTATGACCACAAATCCCGTGTTTCACATCATCGTAGGGAGGATAGCCATGAGAGGGATTATGATCATGGTCGGCATAGTAGTTATGATTCTGATTATGAAAGAGGTAGTAGAAGAGATAGTAATTGGAGGCGACATGAATCACGTGATCGAGAACGAGACAAGAGATGTCTTAGTAGGGAAAAAGATTCAAGTCCGCATAAGAGACATGAGCGGTCGCGATCCCGTTCACGATCCCATTCTCGATCTCGATCCCATTCCCGCTCCCATTCTCACCCTCGTTCCCGTTCCCAATCTCGTGGATATGAGGATCATCCAAATTCTAGGTCTCCTCGAGGTCGAAGCCATAGTCGAAGTTATCGGGAAGACAGCTATGTTGACAATCGATATGATAGAAGTGATAGACGCAGGGATCGTGATGACAAACATCAGCGTGAGCATTATGCTGTGGTATGTGTTGAATGGTGCTTTTCTTTTTTAGGTGATCATCTTACCACTGCTTGATAATTTGATGTGAAAGCTATTTTCCTAGGCCCCTTCTGCAACTGTTGTTGTGAAAGGTCTTTCACAGAAGACGACTGAAGAAGATCTATACCAAATCCTTGTATGTGCTTCTTAATTTGTTTTGTTTAGCATCTTATTTACTCGTTTTTATGTAGATAGTGTTTTCTGACATAATCATTTGTATATGTTTAGGCGGAATGGGGTCCACTTCGTCATGTTCGTGTTATAAAGGAGAGAAATTCTGGCATCTCTCGTGGATTTGCATTTATTGATTTTCCATCTGTGGTAATAATCCTTTTGATTTTCCAATATTGTACAATTTGGTTTCAAGAATGTTATACTAATATTGATATTCTGGATTAGGGAGCTGCACAAGGCATGATGGACAAACTAGCAGATGATGGTTTCGTTGTGGATGGCAGAAAGCTTTTCTTTGAATATAGGTAGGTAATTTTTATGTTTAGGGCTTTGTTAACTGTGTTTTTAGATTGGTTGTATTTCTAATGCTTTTAATCCCTGTTCTTACAAGTGTATATATTACAATTACAATTCAGTATTCACACCTATATATTTTGTTGCAGTAGTAAGCCAACTGGAGGTTCAGGTGCAGATGGAGCTATGAAATCAGGTCACGGTCACAAGAGCATTACAGTACCATCTGATTGGATGTGCACTATATGCAGCTACATTAATTTTGCACGCCGGACTTCTTGCTATCAGGTTCACATTCTTTCTGGCATGATTTTTGCATTTGTGTTGCTATTGTTGAGTCTTTCTTCATGCCTTTTACTTTGGATTATCATGTCTAAATTAGTCGGGGCAGTAAGTCATTTTCAATTGAGTTATAAGTTTACCATGTATATTTGTTTAGAGATTGAATTGGTTCCATTTTTGTTTTCTCATTGGTGCAGTGTAATGAACCACGCACTGATGATGCTCCTGCAGCAGATATTTCATTATCAAATTCAACAGCCTTTGGAAAGAAAAGTTTAGAGGCGGGTCAGTATAATTGCTTTATTTGACAGTTTGTTTGTTTATGTTTTGTAATTAATAAGTTTTCATGTAATTAGGTCCAACTCATGTTTTGGTTGTCCGAGGATTGGATGAAAATGCTGATGAGGAAATGCTCCGCTATGAATTTTCCAAACATGCTCCAATCAAGGTTTGATTAAATATTTGTGCATAATTTATCATTTTACTCGGAATGGGGGTTGTTCTCATTTGTATTGCCAGTTATGTGCTTATATATGTTATTGTCAATTACAGGATCTACGTCTTGTGAGAGACAAGTTTACTCATGTCTCAAGGGGATTTGCATTTGTACATTTTTACTCGGTAGGTATATCTTATGTCTAATGTTTGAGCAATTCTTATTGCATACTTTTATTCTCCTTTCATTTTTTTTGTGTTAATAACATTACATGTCTGCATTTTCTCTGCTTTATGACATTGTTTAGTTAAAGGAAGGTCATTGTTAAATCATTTGGTGAAATCCAATTTCTAATATTATCTAGTTTTTTTTTTAATCGTATAAGTATTTGATGGGTGAAGACATTCCTTTAAGTTTTGGTGGATGTTGTTGATCTATTTGATGGAAAATTTAATGAAGGAATTCTTGTAATTTTGTTTAGATTATATTATGAAAGTTTTATTTGTTACTATCTACTAATTACTAATAGATTACTGCTGCCAGTCGGAGTCCTTTGGGAATGGCGAAGTCTGTATCACTTTTTTGTAAAAGGTTTTTTGATCATTATTACTATGCTAAGGAACTAATGTTTAGGTAGAGGATGCTACCAAAGCTCTTGACTCAACAAACGGGACGACCCTTGAGAAGAATGGGCAGATTCTGAGAGTAGCATATGCAAAAAGCATACTGGGCCAAGGATCAGGAGCGTCAGGAACTTCACAATCAAGCAGTCTTGCAGCTGCAGCTATTGAGGCTGCAACATTTGCCCAACAGGTATTTTATTCTTTTTCGTATATATGATAAATTTGTTTCAGTTTATGTATGTCAACGACATCATGTATTTGTTGCAGACTGGCAGTTGAATATGAATTTTAAATCATTTCATGCAAGTCAGCCATGTTGTCACTTGTATTTCCTGTATATCGGTAATTTTGTGCTGACTCCTGACTTGGTTGATGAACAAAAGTAAGTTATAATAACTAGAGGCAATCTGGTGGAAAATAGCTGGGACTATCTCTACCTTGGACATTTTATCAGAGGAAGTCATTGTAAAGACTCCGTAGAAATATTTGCTTCAGTATAAATGTGTTAGGACTTAGGAAAGACAATGTACATTATTGAAGATCAGTTCTTTATTAAGTAATTAATTGTCATAACAAAACCATTGTTTTAATCAAACTTACTTTTTATTTGCATACAAAGCTTTTACGATATTCATTTTTGCTATTCTGTTAGGAGGAAATAAGAGATGTAAAACAAAATGGTGTTGAACTAGTTTAAAATCAAATTTTATAAAAGTGTAATTGCAATTTATTTATCGTAAATAATTCTGAGTTGACATTCTAATTTGACATACAGCTTCTGGGTGATTTATTTTTCTCGTGTTCTGGGTGTGTCTCCTTATCTGTGTTTTCTCAATTGATTATGTTCCATTGTTTATAGAAATTTCCACTAGAATTGTTTCCGATCTCTCATTATATATGCCACATTATTATGTATTTCTTAATGAGGCGGTGTTCTTAATTATGATTCTGATGTATGCAAGGTTAAGTTGTCCTACATGTAATAGAAGTCTTATGCTTTTATCTTATCTTCAGTATGATTCTGTCGGATGGGCTCCCAAAGAATACAATCCAGATGACAAACAATCTAATGGTCCAGAGCAGACTGGTACTGAAGTTGGTGCACCACAATCAGGCTTTGTCTGGGATGAAGCATCTGGTTATTACTACGATGCTTCTTCTGGGTTTTATTATGATGGGAATACTGGTATGTTTCTTGGTTGAGTTGATCCAAAAGGCTTGTCTTAAGGAACTTGTTAAAATTTTCCAAAAGCTCTTTTAGCAGCTGCATTAACTATTAAGTAATGCTCTGTTAAAAAAAAGAAAACTAATGCTATGTACTTTTAGATTCTTAGGACTTATGTTCCTTTATTTGCATTTTATGAATGAGCAGCCAACACTCAAAAACAAGTTTGTCCCAGAACATGCATATTGAGTTCTTTTATATTTATTCGTTAGGGAGCGCTGGTAATTTCACCGCTGTTTCTTCTCTTTGCGCATTAACCCCTTCTCCTTTTTATATTTTTGTGTAACTGGGTTCTGTTAGAAGGCAGGAGGCTGCAGAATTTTTTAGAACTCTCTATGTGCAGTATGTGTGTGTATTTTAGGTTGCATGTCTTGATTGAGCCTGTTTTTTTCACCTGCATTCTTGGAAAACTAATTTTTTCTCTCTTTCTCGTATAATTTTTTTTCCTCATTTTCTGCATTGTTTGTGACCTGTAGGTCTTTACTATGATGGCAATAATGGGATTTGGTATTCATATGACCACCATACTCAGCAGTACATCCCATGCACTGATCAAAATCAGAATAAAACATCTAATAATGAATCTGAACCTTCTAAGGCTTTTGACGGTTCGAACAATAAAAAAGTAGTGATTTCTGCGCCTGCTACTACTGTTACTTCAAACGAGAAGCCAGCTTCACTGGCAGATGCTGTCCAGGCTGCTGCAGCTGCTGCTTTAGCTGCAGAGAAGAAAGAGAAAGAAAAATCAAAGGAGATTAAACTTGCTTCAAAAAGCAGTATTCTGGCAAACAAGAAAAAAATGAACAATGTGCTAACAATGTGGAAGCAGAGGAGTCATGAGGGACAAGCTACTCGAGTGGCACTGGAGGACAATCAGTTATCTGGTTCTGCTGACGATAGACCATATTCCTCAACACATTCTGGAAAGAATAAGTTAAAAAATGATTCAGCAACAAGGGAAATTAATGTGTCTAATAATCTGGGAGGTCACACTCAGGTTGCCGCTGTTGAGTCTCAGGCACAGCCACGGCCCATTAGTAATAGCCTTGGGGGCACTCTGATGGGGGTTATAAGGGGATCAGGAAGAGGGGTTGTTAAATCAGATACTTCTTATTCTGGCTCTCTGTCTGCCACACCATCTATTTCAGCGTCATCTTCAGCAAATGTTGATGCACAGACATTTTCTACTCCCTTTAAAACAGACGTCTCTTCACTGGGTTCATATGCACCATCTGTGTCTGCTGGAAGTGGACGAAGAAGATTTTCAGAAATGCCTCATTCTGCTTCAACTCATAAGGAACAATCTCAAACAACCTACAGGGATAGAGCAGCTGAGAGAAGAAGTTTGTATGGCTCGTCATCTTCGGTTGGCAATGATTTGGCTGACCTTGAAATTGGGGATTCAAGTAAGACTACTTAATTTGTATAGGGTTTTATTGCTTTTGAGTTCAAGTATTTTGAAAAATTGTGGAGGTGTGCAGAAATATTTGCTCCATAGTAATTAGTTATTATGTTTGGAGGATAGAGTTAGCTTTAGTTTTGAATTAAGATTTAGTTTTATGGGAAATTGAAGAAATCTTTGTGTTACGCGAATCAAACAATTTTCTGTGTGTGATTATTTTTTCATCTCCCTATCTCCTTTCCTATAGTGTTGTAGGTTTATGTACTTTTGGGAAACATAACAGAAGTACACTAGTATTATTTTTCCTTGAAGCTCCAAATTATGGAAGTTCAAAATATCCAAATAGTAGTTTTGCGAACCAAATAGGTTTGCTGGTAAATTTTCACCTCGAATATGTAGATTGACTTTTGAGAAAACATGTTTCTACCAATTGTGTCCTTGAAGCTCGAGATTTTTCATCAAGAAAGGGTGATTCAATGCCATTTCCTCCTGGGGTTGGCGGAGGACGCGTGGTTGGAGATGTCAACCTTGATACTTTTGAAGTGATTACGGCAGACAAAGCGATTGATGAAAAAAATGTTGGTAATCGGATGCTTCGCAACATGGGATGGCAGGAAGGCTTGGTATCAATTCATTCCCTCTGTACTACATGTGTTTTTATAATTATTACTATGATTATTTATTTTTATTGGACTTGTTTGTTGGAGCTTGATACCGTCTGTTTACAGTTGCAATCAGCTCCAGCTTTTCAAAATTTTCTACTTTTGGGATG
Source organism: Cicer bijugum (assembly GCA_037974875.1). NCBI lineage: Eukaryota > Viridiplantae > Streptophyta > Magnoliopsida > Fabales > Fabaceae > Cicer > Cicer bijugum. The sequence goes on from JBBPBT010000623.1 coordinate 1,155,079, forward strand.
TTTTAATGATTTAATCCTAGCATTAGTACATATGAATTTCCATTTTGTAAATATGCAACCCGATAATTAGGATGGGATAGCCCCGGACGTTAGGTGTTCTCTTGACGTATCTTTTGAGCGACTAACGTTTTCACTATATTTTTGTTTCTTGTATTATGGATAACTTGATGCACAGGGACTAGGAAAAGATGGAAGTGGAATGATAGAGCCTGTCCAGACACAAGCAATGGAAAATAGAGCAGGACTTGGGAGTCAGCAGAAAAAGTTGGACCCTAGCCTTGAGGTGCAGGCTGGTGATAGCTACAAGATGCTCATTCATAAAAAAGCACTTGCCAGGTTCCGGGAAATGTAAGAGTCAATTGTGGTTTGAGCCCAGATTCTAGGATTTTAGCTTTTGAGAATATAGTATTTAGGTGTCTTCTTGTAAACACTAGCTTGCCTGAACTTATATTTCGAATTTCATTTTTGAAATTTAGTGAACATTTTAATTTATGCTCGACTTTCTTATGATCTTTGCCTTGGTTGAATATTGAAGATATATGGATTGCCATTTAATCTATGGTTTGCAATGATAGGTTGGTATAAGTGGTCTTATGGATATTTCTTTTTCATTTTTATCTTTTCTACCCGTCCCTTGAATATATATTCTTAAGTGACACTCCAATTTAAGTCAAAATCACAATATTATGGACACATTATCTTAATTTTGAAGGTCTATTTTTAGAATTTATCAAGGCTTAAATATAGTAGCACACTTGGATAATCCATTCAAAAATGTTACTCTGAAAAACAAATGTCCTAAATTATGTATCATTTTATAATATTAATGAAATATTAATATTTCTTTTCTTATCATACCCTTTACTATTTATTATTCTTTCAATCAATTTTATTAATTTCTATTTTCCATACAATTAATGAGAAATAATTTTGTTAAATAACGCATAATTGTTTTGTTTTCATACAGTTAATTATATTTTTTAATTTGTGTGAAATAATAAAAATGATATAATTTGGTAAAGAGGTTGTATTATATAAACATAAATTTATAAAAAAGTTAAAATGTAAATGGTAAGTTTTTATATTGAATTTTTTTTCATTTTGTTTTTTAAAATGTTTTAGAACAAAATTGATTTTTTATAAACATAAATTTATACAGAAGTAGAATGTAAGTCGTAAATTTTCAAGTCAACTTTTCCTTGATTTTTTTTTATCCGTTGCCTTCTTAATTTCTCATTCTTTTCATCCTTCTCATAACATATCTATCTCATGCTTTTAAATATCTTAATTTAATTTTTTTTTTTTTAATATTACCGCGATCCATTTCTTTTTTTATTTTCCTTTATTCTTAATCAATTCCCTTTTCCACCCGTCTCATTGGGCCGAATTCACGCTTTTTATGTTTGTCCACGACAAACTGACAAAAAATAATGAGAAATAAGTATGCGTTATCTCACTAAATTTATTAAATATGATTAATAAATTAATATCCAAATTAACTTAATTTGATTAATCACGTAACACACCGGTCTACTTATTAATGATTTCGACATTTAATCTTCGAAAGGTTTGTTTAGCTCCACCACAACAAGTCATTCCATCTAAAATTCTATTTTAACTATTTTGATCGGAATTTTATGGAACTTCTGAAAAATTTGTATTTTTGTTTTACAGAATGTATTTTTTATTTTTTGAAAGCTTACATTTGAACTTTTTCAAATTCTAGATAACTCATTTACGTTTTTGTTTGAAAAATTGAAATTCTAAAAATTTTAAGATATTGGACGATAAAAATAGTTAAAAAAAAAAAGATAAAATATGATTTTTGAAAACTTTAGAGTGATCCTTGAGTTTCATGTATAAAATTATTTGTTATTTTTTAATAGAAATATATTACTATTTTTACCTTTTTGTTAGGATTTGAGCTTTAGTCATTTGACTCATTCACTCTTTTGACCATTAGTTCAAATCATTTAAACTATGGAACCTTAGCTAAAACTATATTTTTTATTGCGCTAAATTGAATGATTCCTCCTCATACTGTCGAAAACTAAATTGATAATAATAATCTCAGCCCACTATACAGAAAGCTTTGCATTTTCTATGAAAATGATGTAAAAGATTTAAAGGAAAAATTAACTATACTATATGGAATATGGAAAGCAACTCAATCTCTTAGCCTTAGCTTTCTGTGCTCAGTACATGAGCTCGCATTTTGTCTAACAACTCCTCATCCTCAAGAGCCTTTTTTGCTGCAAGATAATTTGTTAAAGTCAACATTAAATTTTTTTAAAAAAAAAGATTTTGATTAATTAATTGACTTAATTGCAATTTTAGTCTCTCTATTTTTATTAATTCACATAATTAATCTCATATTCTAAAAGTCGACATTTTTAATCCTTTTTCAAATTTTTGAACTAAAATACGATGATTTAACATAATTTAATGTTGTGACATGATTTTATGATATAGAACCATCTAAATGTATTAATTATTCATGTTATTACTTAAATTACAAAAATGAAAACTTTATGAAGTTGAAATTTAAGTTTTTACAAGATTTTATTATGATTTCATAGGTGTTAATCTTTCAAAATATCGTATCATAAGATAAATTATTTAAAACAAGTCACATTGTCATTTTTTAATTAAAAAATTAAAAAGAGGACAAAAACTGTTATATTTTAAAATAAAAGAACTAATTTTACGAATTGTTAAAAATAAGAGAACTAAAGTCCAATTAAGCCTGATTAGTTTGAGTAGAACAAGGAAACAATTTGATTTTATACATATAAAACATTACTCAATCCGAAACTTACTTGATATTTTGATGCCTTCAAATTCTCCAGTAGCTCACTAATCTCAACCTGTTTCATGACTGTATCATGTAAAACCTGCATCAAATTATATATAAACAGTTAATAACATATCATCAGATTCAGAACAACCGATAGTTGTAGATGAATGAAGAGTATAGACTATAGAGAAATATACCCTCTTAGTCTTTTCAAGGTCGAACTCGACAGATTTAATCCTATCTAAAGAGCTCATAAGCATTTTCTCCTTCTCCATAGGTATATCAGCAGGTTTATGTCTAAGTTCCTCAAATGCTTTTTCTAGTATCTGAAGACGTTGTATATACGGAAGAATACAATCCTCTTCAGAAGGTGTTTCAACATCTTCTGTAACGTTATTGATGGTATGTTCCGCGACAGTAGTTGAGTCAATGTTCTGTGTTCTCCATAATTCTAATCTTAAACTGGGGAAAAATATATCTAGTCTTTCAAAAAGATATATCAGCATGCTTGACATGTATAAGAAATTTGTTCTCTCCATTTTTTTCTTAACAAAGCCGAACCAATTTCTGATCGAAGTGCCTGTAAAAAACATGAGGATTTAATCAACTTTCACATTCAAACCTTGTTCCACATCAAAATGTTACAAAATAAGGAATCTGTAAAACTTGGTTCCAAGTAGTAGCATATGCAAAAGGAACACATATTAACTTCACACTAGGAGCCAATAGTATACAAAGTCTGTTTTCATTCCTGTCAATCATGGTTCATAATTCATTCGAATGTGTAAAATGCGTGAAAGTTTTCTATCTTCATATGAATTTTGGATTCCCAGTCATTTAAGGGAATGTTACGACAAATATTTTGGAATGTTATTTCCTAGGAATATTTTTGTAATAACATTCATATCAAACATGACAATCTAAGATTCCCAAGTTAAGATTCATGGAAAACTGAAAAAATACCAACCCTTCAAAACACACTATTAAGTACCTTTGGAGTCTTCTGTACAAGTAATGTTCTCCATATCATCATTTTGCAACGATGGTTCCTGAGCAAATTGAAATTGATCACTTTTGAGCATTTTTTCTGCTGCAGCACTATCATTACAACTATGGTGGCTATCTGATACCCTGACCTGTAGAGATAACAGCTTTTTGAACGGTTGAAGGGTCATGACACAAACATAATGTAAAAGCAACAAGGTTTCTAATATGAATGGTTCAAAGGTTTCAAAACTCACTTCTTCGTGAACTGAGGCTAAACCAGGATAAGTAAGTCTCCTTTGTCTGATGGGTGAGCAAGAATCATTAATTTGAAACCCAGATTCTGCTGTCGAGACATCACTGCTTCTTCCCTCCTGAGACTAGAAAAGGAAGTCAAAAGCATGAAGTTATGTGCAATATCTAATATCTACTAAAGAAATTATTTGTAAGATGCACCACAACTTCAGACTGAAGGTGTATTCAGTGTCTTATATCGACACGACACCGATACATGTGGTTAATTCAATCAATTTCGTTTTCTTAAATTGTTGTCAGTGTGTACATGCCAATGGCAGTGTTGTGTTTGTGTCTATCTGTTAGTACTTCATAGAATTTTCAAGAACATTAAGACTCACCTTTTGTCGGTGTCTCTGAATATGGTCAATTTTCTGTTGTTCATTGGAAACTTTTGGAATTTGTCTCACAAATGTTGACTCCACATTATGAACCAACTAAAATCAGAACACGTAAATTAGTGTCACAATACGCTAGTTCAACAAGGTAATAAATTCCAAGCTTTAGATATTTCCAAAAGCTGACAGAAAGGACAAAGAAACAAAAGATAGCCGAGCAAAATTACCTTCATTATATGAGGATCATTCCATGGACCCTTGTTAGACCTAAGACATCCACCTTCTCCGGGACATCTACACGAGCCACCTAAAAAATCTGGCAACTGACTGTATAGATGCATTTACAAACACCAAAGTAAACAACCATATGAATAATAAATATAAGGCAGTATATATTATGAAGAAGGTATAGATGCATACCTAGAGTCAATGATATCATGTAATTTAGATAAAGACTTGGGTTCAAGAACCTGGAATTTCAGGGAAGTAATTTGTTGTCAGTAGGACTTCAGGCAACGGTCATTCGAAATACAGCTTAGTATTTTAGCAACAAGCACATTCAGGTGTTTTGAACTATTTTTTAGTTATAATTTGCTAATGTACTTTTTCTAAAAAATGAGCAAGTTCAGGTTAGAAAATTTTAATAGGAGTTGATAACGTACAACCAACCATTTTTTAGAAAGAGTATGTAAGCAAGCTACACCTTTGAATTATTAAACATTTTTTAGTTATAACTTGCTAACATACTGCTGAAAAGTAGGCGGGTGTACACTAGTTTATCCCTATTTACACACACACACACAATTTACCTGTATCTTTGCAATAGTTTTGGCATCAAGAAACTTCTGAGCTGCGGGCCAAAGCATCTTCCTAAATCCGGGACCAGCATTGACGATATACATTCGATGTAATGTCTGCAAATATATGTTGACCACCAGGTTTGTTTATATAGGAAGAGGACTGAAAAACAAAAGTAACTTTGGGAAGGGACAATGTAAAAACCTCAGGATAGTAACTGTTATCTATTTTTGTGATAGCAGCCAAGAGGTTTGCAGCTGTAGGCGAGAAATTCTTCATTCCCTGCATTACATATTATCAAGTGCCAATTAAAATTTCAGCAAGGAAAAAGTACTAAGAACAATGTAGATCTTGAAACTGAGAATTGTGAAAAAAACAAACTAAGAACACAACATTGAGTGTGTCTACAAGATACAAGGATTAGTACAATGCTTAAAGCATGATACATAAATAATCAAAGACCACTACAAACTATAAGTCTATAAGCCATACAGCATGTTTTATTGATTAGGCACATAACTTTTAGAAAAAGAATATCCTGCATACCAAGCCATGTACATCTAATATTGTTGTGGTTGAAGAAATCCATCTCTTAGACGCAATGGAACACGCTGGAAATTTTTCCTGTAGAGTCCTCTCAAACTCCTGGACATGGTATTTTAAATATCGATCCATTGTGGTTATGCGCATCAAGCGGCTAGGGTAAGCTTTCCCAAGCCTCTCGATGTAAACCGGCCGATCTTCCTTGTCAACTCCATGATACCCTTGGGGGTAATACTGCAATACTTCTTCCAGCTCTTCAAATTCAAAATCCTAAAAATAAAACCATGGCATTTAGACCCATCCAATTAAATCAAGTGCATCCAAGCATAGAACACATGCTAATTCTAAAATACACCATCATCAATGATAGTATGATAATGAACTATTGACCATGGAGTTAAACTTTTTATATATATAAATTCCCTTTTTGAATAATGTGCAAAACGGTGTAGGAATTTTTAATTAATAAAAAATAGAACCAAGACATTTTATCTTATCATTTTTTACAACAGGTAGCTGCCATAATGCAGTACGAGTGATTAATTGTAGAACATTTATTAGGTCGTTAATTCACTGAATGATTGTAGAACATTTATGAGGTTGTTAAATCTCACACTAAATGTCTGAAGTCCAACGAGTAATCAATAAATATATCCAACCAATACGTACTAGAACAAAAAAAAGTAGCAGTACTATCTTTGTCCCTTTTTTTATAAGATCTTCCTCAAATTTAAAATTGCATTAATTATACATTTTTCCTAAAATATCTATACTATAATTATTTTACCATTTTTTATAACACAGTAAAAACTATGAATGATATCATGAAAGATAAATCCGAAAAAACAATAATAATTATTAATAAATTTAATGTTATTATCCATTTTTTTATTATCATAATTTAGTCAATGAAATCTTATATTTAAGGGAAGTGTAGTAGTAATCCAACGCAACGACGCATCCAATGAGATGAAATTAATTACTCAGACGTCACATGTTAGATAAACAAAATATAAGCAAAAAGTTAATGTATCTAAAACAAATATTATTTTTTCCTTATATTTTGCAATAGAAAGAGTATCATTTACAGTTATGCACACTTTTTAATAAAATGATAAGTGTATTAATATCTAAAATAAAGTGAATTTTATTAAGTCTCATAAGTACAACTTGGATGATATTTACCGGTTACATTTGATGAGCTAGCTCTTTATACAAAAAAAAAGGACTTTTATTAACCAAAATACCATTAACGATAAAATAGTTAGTGAAATATTTAGGTAGATGGAAATACAATATATAACAGTATCAGTGGAAAAAATTGTAGTAAATGCTTAATTAGTAATTCTAAAATATAGAAAATATGAGCATTACCTGAAGTATGGTATCAGTTCCAAATTGTTTTCTCCAAAAAACCATCTCATCCCACATCTGAATAGTCTTGTCAATGTTAAACTCCCTAGCTTTCAAAAACCTAATTAATTACAACAAACCAAAACGCAGGTTCAAAATCTCATTGATTGAACTATAAAGTATAAACAATAGAATGAAAATGTAAACAAAGAAAAAGGGACCTTAACAGCGTGTGATAATGATCATGATTAGGAGGCATATGAAGCAATCTATTACGCAATTGAAACACAGCTGATTCCTCTTGTGCATCCCTAACATCTTCAATTGGAAACCTGTAATCAATTTTACTCTTCCCTCTTGTTTTCTTAAGTGAATGAGTAAATCTACATGAAGCATTTATTGCTTTCTTCTTCAGGTTTCTTATTCTTGACCTTCTTATTCTCTCTTCTTCTGAATTCTCCATTTCAACTACACATTCTTCTACCCCTTTTTCAGACCACATTTCAACATTAATAAATAAATGTAATTGAAATAAAGAATAAAAAGAGTAATGATTAATTAGCAGAATTTATATACCTGGCATCATAATAATTTGATTTGAGTTCAATAATGTTGTTGGCAATACAATTCAATGAATCCTTAAGAGACAACAAAAATGTTTTGTTTGTGTGGATCTAAGTTACTGTAGTGAAGAGTGAAGAGAAAGAGAGAAAATAAACACAAGCACGCGGCATGGTATGGCGGAGAGAGACATTGTGGTTTTATATGTAAAACTGGCACGTGATCTGATGTGATGTCTTTAATCTACAATTACATATAACAAGTGTCATGTACAAATACAAATGCTCATTTCCCAACTACATCTTTGTTACTGCTTCTTTCTTTGGACATTATTTAGAGGACTTAAAATCAATTTTAAAATTTATTTTTAACATATTTAGGTGATATTAAGTATAATTCATATTGGAGTTTTAAATTGATGTTAACAATTTAAATTACAAAGAAGAGAAAAAACTAAAAGGAGATTAAAAGTTCATTAAAATGTAATTATTTAATAATACTTAATACAAAAGATTTAATATTCATTTTTATTTATAAAAATATATAATCTTAAAGGATATAATCTTAAATCAAAAACAAATAATAATAATAATAATAATAATAATAAATAACATAAAATATAATCTTAAAAGATTTAAGATATACTTTTATAATACAAAATATACTAAATATACTTTTTAATATTCTAACAGTTGGTATTTGTAAATTTTGAATTTAAATATAATTTTTATATAAAATTTATTTTTCAACTCACTTTACTTAAATATATTTAAATATAAATTATTTTATATTTAATTTTTTTAATAAAAATCAATTTAATAAAATTTATTATTATTATTATTATTGAAAGAAAATAAAATTTTAAATAAATTAATTTTATAAAACTAACTTTAATTAATTACAAAAGAGAGTACACCGACAGGACACAAGTAACGTGATAAGAGAAAAGGGGTGCTATATTTATTAGAGTCATCAATAAGTATAGGTTATTCCAAAAGTAATTTTCATTTAGACTATTTTACTAAAGAGTTTGTGTCGTTGAAACACAACTTTTTGACACAAAATACACTATATATATAATATGTAGTTTATTTAAAAGAAATCATAAATAATTTTTTAACAATATAAATTTATGTCATTAATTACTAAAATACGCACAATTAATTAATTTTTAAATATATATTATATTAATTACTAATATATATAATTATTTTAGAATATTTTTTTAGCCACTAAATATTTGTACTTTAAAGTGGTTAATCATTATATTTTAATAGTGAATAAAATACATGTTAAATAAATAGTTAATGATTTATATTTTAGTGATTAATAAAATATTTAAAATGGTTAATGATATAAATTTGTTTATATATCAAAAAAGAAGTCTCAAATAATTTTAAAAAAATTAAAAAGAAAATTTGATTTTTTTTAAAAAATATATTATTCACCGTATAATAGGGTGAACATTATATATGTATCAAGTATTGTGCACATTTTTGTTAATATTTTAGAATTATTAAATTTTAAAAATAATATCTATAATTGAATTACAATAAAAATTTACTTTTGTGTAGTTAGTATAGTAAAAGAGAGAATATTAAAAAACATTATTTTTATAATTTAAACAAAAGCAAGAATTTTGTTAAAGAATATATTATTTTTCTTCAGAATTAAAAATATTTAAAAAACTATCAATCAAAGTTATTTAAACGAGTTTATTGAAAATGAAAAACTATTGTGCAGCTTTGGGGCGGGTTGAAAGCTATACATTGGAGTAGTCATTTGCAATGTATTACGAATTTACATATTCAAAAACATGTTTTCTTTTACATAAAATATAATCAAAAAAGTTTTTAAATGTATCAGATTTTTAGATACATTTTCGATTTATCTATATTTGTACTTTTATGAAATTACAGTTTTACACACTGCCAATATGAATAATTTAATTTAATTTTCATAATATTATATTTAAAATTATACTGAGACATAAATCTAAATATATAATTAGTATATATTTAAATATACGATATTTTTTAATTTCTCGTGTGGCAACTTGTTATTGATGTGAATTTTGTAAAGCTAAAGATTTCAAGCTTAAGAGAAGAAAAAAAAACATCTATATTATTGTTTGATTGAGTAGTGAACAACTTTTAATATGAATTTAGAACACCCTAGCTTGATTTTTAGAAGATATAGTATGTAATTTCTGATTTAGAGTTATTTAAATATTTTCCAAACACATGCTGAATGATCTGTGTTAGATGTGTGTTATGCTACATTCCAAAGTCTCAGACAGAGGGAGCATTAGTATAGTATGAAAACATTGTCATGCCAAACCAATCTTATTTTAATTAATCGTTAATTTCAATGTACAATTAGATTACATGATAAGACAATTATGAAAACGGAATTTGACCTTTGCTTTTCGAGATGTGATATGAAGAGCATCATTAATTTTAGCCAGGAAAAGATCTCATGTATTGTCAATTTTATCACTTTGTGTTGTGCCAGAGAATGTGAAACTGAAGCTAGGTCCACAGAGAACGTGAATTCTTGCTTTTTTTAACCAAAAATAATCATATGAACAAATTGTTTTACACATTACACGTTAATAAAATTAAATTATCATGCCAACAAATTTTAATTGGTTAATAAAGAGTTGACTTATATGTTATAGAGATCTAGATTAATTAATTAAATTCTATTATGATGTGAGAACTTTGTTGGTCTTTTCAATATTATGTGAGTTTTGAGGTCTCTATAATCTTAATAAACTTTCGATATTTAACTCATTTAAATTTTGTTGGAAAAAATATTATTATCAGCACATTTTAAAATAATTTGAATTAATACATTACACAAACATAAATATTTATGAAAAAAATGTGCTGATTTTCAAGTGAAAAAAACAACAGTTGTAAAAAAAAATGATTTTGTCTTCATTTGGTATTTCTAGATTTGCATTCAGATGCTTATAGTATAAAGGATAAATTTCAGAAGAGAAAAAAAAAACTAGAAGAAGTGAAAGTGAAACTTCCCCAATTGATATTTTGTTGTTAGTCCCCACGATCGATAGCGCCATTTACCGTTTTTGATGTCTCAAGAATAATATATATCAATTATTATAAATAAATAAGTAAAAGAATAATGTTTACATCAAACCTGATGCCACTACATCACAATTTATATATATATATATATATATATATATATATATATATATATATATATATATATATATATAAAATTTCAACTACCTAAAATTTTGAATTTCATACAAATAATAAATTATAATCCTCTCTCCGACAAAAATCTTTGTAAGATTTT
>JBBPBT010000623.1:1173149-1203559 GCA_037974875.1 Cicer bijugum
ATATATATATATATATATAATGTTTATTTAATTATTATTTTTTTTGTTAGTATTGATATTTTTTGTTAGTATTGATATTTTTTGATAGTATTGATATATATTTTATTATCGTATTCGGTATATATTTTATTATTGTATTGATAATAATATATTATATTGTGTGCAAATGCATGCTCCCCTAATTGACATATAAATATATCAAAATTTATATTAATGCTTTTGAAAAATAAAGCAATTAATATATAAAACATCGATATATATATATATATATATATATATATATATATATATATATATATATATAAAGCAACTATGGATTTAGACCGTAGTTGGATGTACGATAGGAATTTTCCTAGAAGAAAGGGTCTTAAACAACGTTTTACTAACAAGGTCGATGACTTTCTCAATTTTGCGAGAGTGCAAAAAATTGTCCAAGATGAAGGGGGAATGAGATGTCCATGTTGTTTATGTCGATGTAGACGGTTTAAAAGTGAAGATGAAAGAAGAGTGCATTTGTATGCAGACGGATTTATGCCTAACTACTGGATTTGGACTAATCATGGAGAAGAGTCTCCGGTCGCGCCTAATACTAGTACATCTTTGGAGAATTATAACATAGGTCCTTCAAGTAGTACTAACATGTTAGGTATAGATTATTATAACTATCAACACTTTGAGGCAATGAATGTTATGATCTCGGATGTTGTTGGGGTTAATTTGTCATTCAATGAAGATCAATATGATGATACCGATGAACTTCCTAATGAAGAAGCTCAAAGATTTTATGGTCTTTTGAAAGAGACAAATAAACCATTGTTTGAAGGTTCTTCAAACTCAAAGTTATCAATGTATATTAGACTATTAGGTCTAAAGTCTCAATTTCATGTTCCTGATTTAGCTTTGGATTTGATTACTAAAATGATGCTAGACGCAACACCTGTTAGAGATGGTTTGCCGCAAAGTTATTATGATGTGAAACAGTTAGTGTCAAAGTTAGGATTAGGTGTCAAGATGATTGATTGTTGTGTTAAATGTTGCATGTTGTATTATGACAATGAATTAGGTATGAATGATGCAAACTTAGTTGAATGCAAGTTTTGTCAAGAATCAAGGTATCACCAAAGGAATAACTCAAGGGTAAGTAGGGGAAAATCAATTCCAAGGAAAGCAATGTTTTACTTCCCTATTGTATCAAGATTGCAAAGATTGTTTGCATCAATACAAACTGCAGGAAAGATGACGTGACATTATGAGAATAGAAGAAATTCAGGCGAGTTGCGACATCCGTCTGATGGTCAGGCATGGAAAGACTTTGATCAAATACATCCTGATTTTGCGTCAGATCCACGCAATGTAAGACTTGGATTATCTTCAGATGGATTTACGCCTTACATACAAGCATCGTCTACTCCTTATTCTTGTTGGCCGGTTATTGTTACTCCTTACAATCTTCCTCTTGATATGTGTACGTCTAAACCTTATATGTTCTTAGATGTTGTGATACCAGGTCCTTCTAATCCTACAACTGGTATTGATATTTATTTACAACCTTTGATTGACGATTTGAAGAGGTTGTGGAATGGTGTCTTGACATATGATAATGCTCGGAGAGAAAATTTTATGATGAGAGTTGCATTGATGTGGACCATTAATGATTTCCCCGCTTATGGGATGTTGTCAGGATGGGGCGCCCATGGTAAACTAGCTTGTCCTATTTGTATGGAAGATACAATAGCATTTACTTTAAATTTTGGTGGGAAGGCATCGTGGTTTGACTCGCATCGTAGGTTTTTACCTGCTAATCATGCATTTATGAAGGGATATGCAGAAAGTCTAGGACCCCCGATGAAATTGACATCAGAACAAGTTTGGAATAAAGTAAAAGATATGCCAAAGGTATATGTTGTTAATGGTGTGGCTTGTAAACCACAAGGTTACAGACAATGGAACAATTGGACAAAAAGATGTATTTTTTGGGATCTACCGTATTGGAAAGATAATCTTTTGAGACATAATCTCGATGTTATGCATATTGAGAAAAATTTCTTTGACAACATCTTTAATATTGTGATAAATGTGAAAGAGAAAACAAAAGATAATGACAAAGCAAGAAAAGACATAGGTATATATTACAGACGACTAGATTTGTTGTTGGTGGAACAAAACGGCAAGACCCTAAAACCTCGTGCGAATTACACTTTATCTACTAATGAAGCCAAATCTGTTTATCGTTGGATCAAATAGCTGAAGACGTCTGACGGTTATTGTTCTAATTTGGCAAGATGTGCTGATGTGGAAAATTGGAGGATGCATTGGATGAAAAGTCATGATTGTCATATATTTTTAGAGTGTTTACTTCCTATTGCCTTTAGTGCTTTACCGACACATGTATTGAACCCACTTATTGAAGTGAGTCAATATTTCAAGAATTTGTGTTCTTCAACACTCATTGATAAAGATCTGATTAAGATGGAAAATGACATTCCGATCATTCTATGTAAGTTGGAGAAAGTATTTCCTCCTGGGTTTTTTGATTCCATGGAGCATCTCTCAGTGCATCTTGTAAGTGAAGCTAGGCTTGGTGGACCAATTCACTATAGATGGATGTATCCATTTGAAAGGTGATATATATATACATCTCTTTAATTTCAATATACTTCAACTTATAAATATATATACATGGAGCTTATTGTACATCTCTTTGTATATTATAGGCTCATGGGTTATTCAAAACGGTTGGTGAAAAACAAAGCTAGAGTTGAGGGCTCAATTTGTTCATCTTACCTACATCGTGAAACAACACACTTTTGTTCTCATTATTTCAACAATGAAACATTGTCACCAGTTAACGGAAGAAATGCTACTGATAGTGTTATACGTCATCCACATGCTTTATCAGTTTTTTACTTGTCTGGTCATCATGCTGGTAGGGATTTTCCGATTTTTTGGCCAAGCGACAAAGTATTTAATGCGGCACATGTTCATGTTTTGATTAACTGCACTGAAGTTAAACCATATATTGAGTACGTTTCAAATTCCTCTTCTTATTGAATAATTATATTTAATTATATGATTAAATTGATATTCACCATAAATATGGTCAGCGATAAGGGTATTTTTAAATACGAGACAATCATTTGATAATATACATTCAAATTTCCCATTATGGTTTCAACAACAAGTGCATCTGGAAGAACAAACTCCTATCAACATCCACTTAAGGCACTTATCTATGGGCCCGAGTAGAAGTTTCAAAGAATGGCACACCTATTACATCAATGAATACAAATTTCACACTGAATCTTGGACTGAAGGAAAAGAAACAATTAACAGTGGAGTTTGTATAAAAAGTGTCTCTGATAGTGGTGTAGTAGAAGATTTCTATGGCATAATTGAGCATATTTATGAAATTGACTACACGTTCCTTGATTATGCGAAAAAAGTGGTGTTGTTTTACTGTAAGTGGTTTGATCCATCTAGCAGAGGAACTAAAATCAATTTGATATCCAATACTGTAGACATTCGAATGAGCAAAAGATATCCACGGTTTGATCCATTTGCCCTGGCCCATAATGTAAGACAATTGTATTATGTTTCTTATCCATCAACTGTCAGAAGCAAGCAAGGTTGGTGTGCTGCAATCAAAACAAGACCAACGAGTGGAATAGAAGAAGTTGAAGCACGTCAAAATGAAGAAGTTGCATTTCAAATGGATGAAATGTCAAATTTGGATCATGTGATTGGAGATGAGACTATTAGTCAACTTTGTCACGAGTCACACATTGGAGAAGAAGTTGATGAACAAGAAATAGATGAATTAGAGAACGATGAAGGCAATATTGACTTAATTCACTCATCAAATGAATATACTGATGATGAAGATGATCAAGACGAAGACAATTAATTAATTAGACATTATATATATATATTTGTATGGATATTGATATGTATAATATTATATATTTCTTTATTTATGTCAGTGTTAAAATTTATTTATTTATATTTCATTATTATATATATATATATATATATATATATATATGTATGGATATATAATTATTTATATATGTATATCATTATGTATTGTATTTATTTATGTATATTTTTTTATTTCATTATTATTTACATATAATTAATCTTAAGTTAATTGTACATACACACATATATTATATTATATATATGTATGGATATGGATGGATCAGGAGGACCAGGAACAGTGGCAATACAAGAAATATCCAAAACATCACATGGTAAGAAAAAAGTTGCTAGACCACGTGTTGTTAATGACTCATCTCTCATGCCGATGCCGACCATTGGTACTCGTGGGGGAGCTATTCCTCTATATCAGGATGTGTTGATTGCTACAACCGCATTGTCATAATTCCAGAAGGAGATGGGTATGTAAACTATGATTGTTAAATATTTTATTATTGCATATCATGTTACATTATTTTATTAATTAATTTTTATATTTAATTTGCATGTAAATTTTGAAGATATCTTCCTTTTAAACCATCTGCAAAGGTAGTTGCTGAAGTCATACAAGAGAAATACAAAAAACCATGGTTGTCTTGGGGTGAGATTAAACAGGATAAGACACCTCAATTTAGGGAAGTTGATCAGTTTCTACATTGTTTCAAAGTAAGTGATTACATTAATTTATTTAAGTACTAATTAATTATATATACATTTGATTGCTTAATTGAATTATATATTTAATATTTTTTAAATTTAAACAAACAACAAACTAAATGTACTTGGAAAAGAGAGCATGATGCCGCAGTTATGGCTTCATTTGACTGTCGCTTTTCAAAGCGTCTCTCATCTATGTTGTCTTACGCACGTAATAAGAGCGAGGAAAAACGACCTAATTGGATTGGTGAAAATGTTTGGACTACTTTGTGGAGTAAGTGGAACACAAATGCTTACAAACAGAAGAGAGAAAAAGCAAAGATTAATAGAGCATCAGAGAGGGGTACTAGTACTCATAAGGGAGGTTCTATGTCTACTGGAGAAATTAAATATTATATGGTAATTAATTATTATTTGTAATATATATCTATTAATATTTATTCAATTAATCATTACATTTCACCATAAACTTGACATTATTTTAATATATATATTTTAGGAAAAGCAACTTGGAAGGGAGGTCACTCAGGCTGAGATACATCGCTATCTTCATGTTAATCCTCAAACAAATGAGTATACTGATTCGTTATCAAAAACGATTCAGGTAATTATTATATATTGATTATTATATATTTACACCTTTAAATTATTATATATTAATTATTAACTATTTTAATTTTTTAATTTTTAATATAGGAACAACTTGAACAAGTCATGAAAGAATGGGATGATCATCAAGCTACTCTTCCTCCTGCTATGCGAGCTACTCCAGTGCAGTGGAAACAATATGAGACTGCAAGTTTTATGAACATCAGTGGTGGCAAGTACAAAGGGCGTGTTCTGGGAGCCGGTACTTTATCATCAACTTTTGTGAAAGGTCCAACCGGCTATATTTAGACTGAGACGTCTTCTTCTTATGCTAGTACGGACCGATCTCATCGTCCGACGCTGATAGATAATCTTGACCAGTTAAAGGAGCAATGGGCAAGTGAGCAAGAAGAAAGGACACAACAGCTGATACAAGTCGCAATTGATAAATTGAATGAGGAATGGAAACAGAGGTTTCAAGAGCAGCAGCAGCAGTTTCAGCAGCAACAACAATTTCAACAACAACAATTTTCATTTCCTCCTGTGTTTCATCAGTAGTTCCCGCCTCGGCCTCAATACTTGCATCAACAACCACTTTTCCAGCAGCAACAAAATTACTCTCAATACTCCCAGCAGCATCAACCGCCTCCAAATTTCCAACAACAACACCAGGATCCTTCGAACTCTGCCTTCCAGCAACAGCAGCAACCAATGTTTCAGCAACCACAATATTTTCATAATTATCAGTATGTTCCATCATCTTCACATCAACTTCCTCAACCTCAACCAGATCATCAAACTGCATATCGACCAACTATGCCAACAGTTGGATTGATCAGACCAGATTTAAATCAACCTCAGTCAGCTAGGGCTCCTCCTTCGACTACTGGTGGTGCCATTGAAGATGAAATTCAATTTCAAAGCATGATGTCTCCTCCAACACAAATGCATAATACTTTTGAGGGACTTCTTTCGTCGGGTATGAATGCAGAAAATAATGATTGTGGGAGTGGAGCTGATCAGACGAATTATTATGAGGATTGATGTGATTTGAAGAATTTGAAATAATTATTTTTGGGTTGTATGACATTATTGTGTGCTTAATTAATTTCCACTTTGTAAGACATTATTTGTTAATTTTGGGTTTGTAAGACATTAATTGTTAATTTTGGAATGCATGTTTTATTTGATTTTGTCATAATTGCTATAGCTAGCTTTAATTATTATTAATATTATGTTTTTATATATAATATTTATTTTAATTTTAATATTTAATTTTAATATTTAATATTTAATTTTAATTTTATTTAAATTTTAATTTAATTTTAATTTAAATTATAATTTATTTATAATTTACATTAATTTAAATTAATGTTTAATTATAATTATTAATTTAAATATTTAAATATTTTATTATTAATAATTTAATTTTTTTTTATTATTTTAAATATTTTATTATTTAAATTAATCTTTAATTTAATTATTAATCTTTATTTTTAATTTAAATATTTTAAATTATATTAAGATTAGTTTATTATATATATATATATTAAATTTAATTTATAATTACATTATATTTTAAATTTAATTTAATTATAATTTAAATTTTAATATTATAATTATATTAATTTATTATATATAATACTATAATAAACTATTAATTTTGAATTAAAAATTAATTTATTAATTACGTTGGCATTTGTGGCGGCCAAAAGCCCTTACAAATGTCCAGTCAGCAAATTCAGCTTGACATTTGTGGCGGCCAAAAGCTCTCACAAAGGTCCAGTCAGCAATCATTTGTGGCGGTCAAAAGCCCTCACAAACGTCCAATCAGACAAATTATGCCTGTCCTTTGTGGCGGCCTATGCCCTCACAAAGGCAGACTTTTGTGGCTGCAAAAGCTCTAAAAAATGTCTGTCTTTTGTGGCTGCAATAGCCCTCACAAATGCCAACCTGTTTCAGGCACTTTGTGGCTGCAAAAGCCCTCACAAAATTTTGTGACCAGCTTCTTTGTGGCTGCCAAAAGCCCTCACAAAAGCCACCTTTGTGGCTGTTTTTTTTCCCTTTGTGAGGGCTTTTGGCCCTCACAAAATCCATGTATTCTTGTAGTGGTCTACGTTTACTTAATGTTGCCGTGAAAACCATTAGAGTTAAACGAGTATTAAAAATGGGGAATCTTTTAATATCTCTGTTTACTTAATGATTGTTGTGAAAATCGTTTAAGTTAAATGAGTATTAAGAATGGGGAATCTCTTAATGGCTCTGTTTTCTTAATGTTTGTTGTGAAAATCGTTTAAGTTAAATGAGTATTAAGAATGAAGAATCTCTTAATGGCTCTGTTTTCTTAATGTTTGTTGTGAAAATCGTTTAAGTTAAATGAATATTAAGAATGGGGAATCTCTTAATGGCTCTGTTTTCTTAATGTTTGTTGTGAAAATCGTTTAAGTTAGATGAGTATTAAAAATGGGGAATCTTTTAATATCTGCATTTACTTAACTATTGTCGTGGATAGAGTCAGGGTATGCTCAGGCATTTCATAGTGATAGTGGTAACTGAGATGATGCCATGTGATTTGTTGGTTCATCTCATCCATGAGCCACGAGATGATTCCATGTGATTTGTTGGTTCATCTTGTCCATGGGCCACGAGATGATTCCATGTGATTTGTTGGATCATCTTATCCTTGCGGGGATTGTCGCGTCAAGGTGATTCCATGTGATTTGTTGGTTCATCTCGTCGGTGTAGGGATTGTCGCGTCAAGGTGATTCCATGTGATTTGTTGGTTCATCTTGTCTGTGTGGGGATTGTCACGTCAAGGTGATTCCATGTGATTTGTTGGTTCATCTTGTCTGTGTGGGGATTGTCGCATCAAGATGATTCCATGTGATTTGTTGGTTCATCTTGTCCGTGTAGGGATTGTCACGTCGAGATGATTCCATGTGATTTGTTGGTTCATCTTGTTCGTGTGGGCATTGCATTGTAGCTGTTAAGTGTTATGTTTTGAAATTATGTGTAAGTGTGTTTGATTTCAAAACTATTTCGAGATTCAAGTTGGCAAGGTGATTGTGTTTTAATTATCAAGTATGGATGTTTTGGAATTGTGTGATAGTAGGTTTGATTGCAAAATTACTTTGAAACTCATGATGTCGTGGTGATTGTGTTTGAATTACTATGTGTTATGTTTTGGAGTTGTGTGTGAATGTGATTGAGTTAGTTTATGTAGTTTTAGAAAAACATGCAGGGAAATCGATTCGCAAATCGATTCTATTAAAAACTATTCCTCGAAATCGATTTGGCAATTGATTGGATTTATCACAGGAGCTCAACCATTTTGACAAAATCGATTTGGCCATTACAGGAGCTCAACCATTTTGAAAAAATCGATTTGGCCATTACAAGAGCTTAGCCAGTTTGACAAAACCGATTTGCCAATCGATTTGGCCATTACAGGAACTCAGCCAAATCGATTGACTTTAATACAGGGGTTTAGTTATTCATTCAATCGATTTTCCAATCGATTGAATTAAGCCCAAAGTACATATTTCACCAAAAACCTTCAGGAAATCGATTTCCCAATCGATTGGCTTAGTGGAAATTCTTATTTTGAGTTAGATAATCGATTGCTCAATTGATTTATCAATGTTTTGGTCAGTTATATATTACTTGATGGATTGAGAACTTTATTTTGATTTCATTTTTATTTGGCAAGTATTATATGAACTTTTAGCATATGGAAAACCCTTTTAAGGTGCATGCTAAGTTGAAAAGGTATTTTGTGCATTTAAAAACTTAAATGTTATGTGTTAACTGTTAATTTCGGTTGGTGACCTTTTACAGCTATTGTGGAAATTTGGGTTTTGCCCTCAGATGAGAGCCAGGACTATACTACCGGTTCACCCTGTGGATGGGGTTGTAGATGGGAATGCTTGACTGGAGTTACGTCAGGAGGATCTTACGGGGCGCGTGAAGATCACTCAGGGTATATAGTTTTTAGTTTGTTTTGTGGAATGATCAGATTAGATTGACATAGAAGGAACATATGTCTTTCGGTTGAATTGTGTTCATTTAAATTGGAAGACTGTACCACGTTTTGATGTTTAAATATTTTGGATTCATATATCAAGAAACTTTTCCGCTGCTTGTAAATTATTTTGACTTAAATATTTACCCAAAGATATTACCTTAATTATTTCTCTGTTTTATTTTAATTTTTTTTTAAAAAAAAAAATACACTCTCGCTTTGAAAATCTGGGTGTTACAATATGGGTATCAATGGGAAACGTGGAGATCATCGATTTGGAAAATGACTATTTACTTATTTGGTTTGAGGACTAGACAAATGTAGTGCATGTCTTTAAAAGAGGGTCATGGATGATCTTGAGACACTACCTGGTATTATAGAGGTGGCCCCTTTACAATACTATGATGAGCATATCCTTTAGACAATCAAAAACTATATTGGAAACAAAATGAAAATCGAGACCAACCACTTGAAAATAGAAGGAACATCATGTATACATCAACCCATTACAGAAAGGGAAAATGAGGAGGAACATTTTTTGCCATGGATTCTAGTCTAGAGGGAGGTGCACAAATATGCCAACAGGGATGGAAAACCCTGATGGGATCCCCCAATCATAATAGTTACAGGTTTGAGGCATTGAGCAATCATGAGACTAAGTAAATCATTAATGTTAAAGTCAATGATGACCAACACTTACCGAAAGCTTAGGAGATTATTCCATTTGCATAAAACATGGCACACATGCGCACCAAATTCAGACGAGGCTGGAAAATAACATTCCCACAAAGTCAACTAATCAAGTTAATCCTAATGTGAGACAAGCCCATCAAAAGAATATGATTATTGAAATAATAGATGCAAAATGTCCCCTTTGAGATGCAACCAACAAGGGAATACCATAAACGATTTGTTGATTGAGGCTTAACGAAAAGTAATACGAGCATGGTAGAACATACACAAAATCAGTCCCTATTGTTGGAACCAAGTTAATTTTATACTTAGAATTTTGATGATAACAAAAGTATTTTATGAGAATATATTTGACTTCAAAGAGTATGAAAAAAGATATGGTCAAGATTTATCTACAACAAAATATGAACATAATCAATCTAAAAAATTTACAAACGCATTTTGAACAAAATATGAACAAAGTCAATCTGAATAATTTATAAACTCAATCTAAACAAAATCAGTCTAAAGAATTTATAAATCCAATCTGAGCAAAATACAATTCAAAATTAAACAAAGACTAAACACATTTTAACTATAAATAAATACTCAAAGCTGGAGAAGAAAATCATCGAAAAATATAAAAGAGTAGTCTTAGAGAGAAATACTTGTTCGAATGAGAAATATTCTCTAAGTGTATTTTTTAGAGTGTGAGAGTTATTATTATTATTATCAACTTTCTTAGATGCAAACTCTTAAAGTTCCAATCTTTTGTATCCAATCTGATAGTGGTTTAGTTCCTTCTTCAATCTGGGATTCTCATGTTGTTATGAGAAGACTTGGCTTGTAGGGTCAAGGTGGTTAGTTCCTCAAAAGTCTAGGATTATCAGGCTATTTGTGAAAACTAGTTTGGAGGATCCGGTATTTTGTAATTCAAGATATTTGAATCAGTGGATTAAAGTCTTCTGAATGAGGGGACTAGATGTATCCAAGTTAGTGGTGAACCAAGATAAATCTATGTGTGAAATTATTTATGCTTTCATTATTTGCTATCTCTAAATCTGATTGTTTCTACTCCAAGTAAGTCACCAAAATCGAACTAGTATTTTATTTATTTATAAATTATAAAAAAAATTATCAACTTTGACAAATACAATTCAATCCCCTTCTCGTGTTTGCACCTTCAATTGGCATTAGTATTCGGCCTCAAGGTTGAGCACTTTATAATGTTTGAGAAAAGATCCAATAGTTCAATGTCTGAATTCAGCGAAGAAACTGTAGGATGAAACATCAACAAATCACCTTTTTTTGATGGAGAACATTTTGAATACTGGAAGGACAAGTTGATAAGTTTCTATATTTCACAAGATCCTGAACTTTGGGATTTGGTGGAAGATGGTTATATTGCTTCGAAAAAAAACGATGGAATTGAAATTCCAAGAAATTATATGAATATTGATAAGAAGAAGATGTATAAGATGCATCGTAAGTCCAAAACATTCATGATGAATGCAATCACATTCAAGGAGTTGCACAAATGCATCAATAAGAGGAAATATTTCCTTAAATAGATTACAAACAGTCTAATAGAGGAAGCAATGAAAATTTTGACAATAAAAATATTATCTGCTATGGATGCAATGAATTTGGACATAAAAAACCAGATAGTCCAAATTTGAAGAAAGGAAAACACTAGAGGAAAGATTTCAGACCCAAGAAGAAGAGTTTGATGGCTACATGGGATGATTTTGATGAATTCTCTAACATTCAAAAAGCAGATTTGACTCTGATTGCTCATACCAACTCCACCTCTGGATCTAACATAGATTCTGACTCTGGAAGTGAATCAACATATGAAGAAACTGAAGTATTTTTTGATTTTACTCGATCATATTTAATTACTACTATAAATGATTTTTTAAATAAGAGTCACAAATTGTCTTTTAATCTGAAAACACTTAGAAAAGAAAATGTAAATCTAACTAAAAAATTTAATGTGTTAAAGAATCAAAAGGTGAGAGAGGAGATATCGTAAGCTGCAAACGGGTAGAGTCGGAGATGGACGCTATGGTGGTGGACCTTGAGACGCCAATGATGGAGGTATCATATGTGATTCTCTTCTCTTGTCCTCATCTAGTTTCAAGTTTTTTATTTGATTTTTGTTGGTTGTGCTATTAAGTATTTTTGGATCTCTTTACCTTTTCTTCTTTGTGTTTTTACAATGTTTCTTCCTTTTTTTTTTGGTTCAAAAACAAACAAAAAACAAAAAGTTCTTCTTCATATATTCTAATTTGTTTAGAGAAAAATAAAACCCCCTCTCTCGTTGTTTGATTTTTGGTTCTCAATTTATAAGCTACATGGATGAACTTTTGTGTCCAGAAGATAAATTAAGATATGCTTTTTTTATTGTTTTTTCAGAAGTTATGGAATTGTGTAGAGAGGGAAAAGGAAAATGGTGGTTGAACTTTTTGTTTATATGCATTCTTAATTATTATAGTGTTAATAGAAGAAAAAAATGATGAGAAAAAATGAGGCTGAAAAGAAGGGAAAGGTGGCGCTGCCTCTCAAGAGAAGAAAAATGAAGAATACTTTTTCAGTTTTTTATTTTTATTTTATTTTATTTTATTTTTGGTGTAATGTAATGTAAACACTCATGTAAATATGGACTCAAAATTTAGTGAGATTTATAAAATTATGATTTTTTAAATTTTATAATAATAATTGTAAAATATTTATTAAATATATTATTACTTATTTATTTGAATTGTTTTTATTTAGTTTGACAAAATTGGACTAATACACTAGTTAAACATTTTAGTAATGTCCATATGATGCTAGGGACAAAAAGCAAAGTTTCAGACTTTGCATAAATGAAATAAATAAAAAATTTACAATGACTAAAATTAAAAAAATATTATATTTGTGGGATAAAAAATATATTTAAACTAAACATATATAACAACTAATTATCTTATAAAAATAGATATCCCTATCAAATAATTTAATATTGTAAATGAGTCTTAATTGCACTTGAAACGTAATAAACTAGCTAATTTCAAATATAATAGTTCTCAAACAAGAAAATGAACTAACAATAATGATGCACCTTAAGTGACGATATATAATTTCTAAAAGAGTCTTCAACACATAATTGATATCTCAATTTTAGAAGAGAAATCAATAAATTATTTCATACATGACATATAACAGAACCCTAATGGAGACAATGGTTATGATACTTTGAAATATAATATATTATTAAATTTGATAATTAGTAACGAGGATAGTGAACCAAAATCTAATAAAAATTATAGACAAATTAATAACCGATCAAATTTGAAATATGCAGTTGAAGCATAATTAAACTCATTTTGGTAGCAAAATTTTTTGGACCTATAATTCAAACACCTAAAGGTGTGAAACCAGTCGAATACAAATGGGTTTTTGTGTGAAAATGAATTGGACTTAATTTAAAATAATGCAATCACATCTAAACTCTGAGAGTAAAGTATAATCAACAGAAATCTCAAAAGTAAAAAAATAAGGGGAGAAAAAATCGCATCTCAAAAGAGTACATGTAAACTCCATTTAAATGAATGGAAGTTTATTTCTATATTAATATTGAGTTTTTACCATATTCATCGGCAATTGTTATAAAACTTGTACAACAATTATTTCTTTCCTAAATGCTCAAGAACCAAATTTGTTGAAATAATCTTTAAGAATAAATCTAAGCCGTAATATTCAAGATGAAGACAAATCATCAATATTGTGAGAGAGAAACCCCTAAAGTAAATATCACTCTAGTACTTAAAAGTCACATTTTTAACCTTCAATGTGCATCTAATTGATATCTCCTTAAGTGTTCACCTTTGAAACAAACAAACAAAGGATATCTCACCTTTGATGTTTTACACTCAAGAACTCAATCACATGAAATGTGAATTAGAAAAAGTGTTTGATCTTAAACAAATAAATGAAGTATAAGTGAAAAAGTGTTCAACTTTAGAATGACGGAACAAATAATTATTTAAAGAATACAAATAAGTTATTGAAAGCACAATGCATTATCACTACAAGAATTTCTCTATTTTGTAGCCAACTTTATAAATATTTTGTGGCCGAATAAAACCCTCACAAATTTGTGACCGAAAAAGCCCTCACAAAGGCTAAAATTGAAATTGGTCATCTTTTGTGGCTGAAAAAGCCCTCACAAATTTTTAAATATTTAACTGGATTTTGTGGCTGCCTAAGCCCTCACAAAATTACAACATTGTGATTTTGTGAGGGCTTAGGCAGCCACAAAATCCAGTTAAATATTTCTTGATTTTGTGAGGGCTTTTACAGCCACAAAGGATTAATTTTGTGAGGGCCAGATCCATCACAATGAGCTGATGGGACCAGGGTATTTGTGGTGGTCTATGCCGCCACAAAGGATAGGGGATGTGGCGTTACTGGCTGCAAAGGCCGCCACAAAGGACGCGTAAATCCAGCTGGATTTTCTGGCCGCTCAGGCTGTCACAACTGGACATATCCGTTGGCATAACTGGTGGCAAAGGTCGCCACAAAAGGCAATATAGACGTTGGCATTACTGGCGGCAAAGGCCGCCACAAATTCCTTATAGCCGTTGGCATTGTGGCTGCTTTGGCCGCCACAAATGCTCAAGACCAATATACAAATACCTTTCACCCTCCTACTTCATTTTTTCACATCTAACTTCTCTCTAAAACTTCATTCTCACTATTCTCTCCTCCTTCTCTCTACACAAAATTACTCTTCATATAAATTTGGTATGTTTTAATTATATTATGTATGTAATTTTATAATTTTATTTTTAATTTGATATAACTAATTAATGTTATTGAATTTTATTTTTATAGTGCTTGTTAATTATTTCGAAGACTTGCAAGCATCGTACGTGAGTGAAAGCTTGAAGTCAAACGCTACTCGGCATTCAAGTTAGTATTTTATATATTTTAAATTTAGATTAGTAAATATATAGGAATGATGTTGTTTACATATTAATATATGATAAATTAAAATTTCAAATCACGGTTAAAATATATTAGTTTTAATATAATTATTATTTAAAAAAATATTAATAAAATTGATGATATTATTATTTTTTGTTATAAATAAGTCTTGATTTTTAAAAAAACAACATTTAAAATTTTATATAGGTTTGTATAATGATATAGTCTTGATTAATAATTTATTATATTGTTTGCAAATTAATTAATATATAATCCCCTTGACATATATATCAAAGTTATTGATTTTTAAAAAAACATTATTAAAATTTAACATATTAATTATTATTTTTTGTTATAAGTATTAATATTTTATTATATTATTTATAATTTATTATATTGTTTGCAAATTAATATATATATATATAATGTTTATTTAATTATTATTTTTTTGTTAGTATTGATATTTTTTTGTTAGTATTGATATTTTTTGCTAGTATTGATATATATTTTATTATTGTATTGATAATAATATATTATATTGTGTGCAAATGCATGCTCCCCTAATTGACATATAAATATGTCAAAATTTATATTAATGCTTTTGAAAAATAAAGCAATTAATATATAAAACATCGATATATATAAAGCAACTATGGATTTAGACCGTAGTTGGATGTACGATAGGAATTTTCCTGGAAGAAAGGGTATTAAACAACGTTTTGCTAACAAGGTCGAAGACTTTCTCAATTTTGCGAGAGTGCAAAAAATTGTCCAAGATGAAGGGGGAATGAGATGTCCATGTTGTTTATGTCGATGTAGACGGTTTAAAAGTGAAGATGAAATAAGAGTGCATTTGTATGCAGACAAATTTATGCCTAACTACTGGATTTGGACTAATCATGGAGAAGAGGTTCCGGTCGCGCCTAATACTAGTACATCTTTGGAGAATTATAACATAGGTCCTTCAAGTAGTACTAACATGTTAGGTATAGATTATTATAACTATCAACACTTTGAGGCGATGAATGATATGATCTCGGATGCTGTTGGGGTTAATTTGTCATTCAATGAAGATCAATATGATGAAACCGATGGACTTCCCAATGAAGAAGCTCAGAGATTTTATGGTCTTTTGAAAGAGACAAATAAACCATTGTTTGAAGGTTCTTCAAACTCAAAGTTATCAATGTGTATTAGACTGTTAGGTCTAAAGTCTCAATTTCATGTTCCTGATTTAGCTTTGGATTTGATGACTAAAATGATGTTAGACGCAACAACTGTTAGAGATGGTTTGCCGCAAAGTTATTACAATGCGAAACGGTTAGTGTCAAAGTTAGGATTAGGTGTCAAGAGGATTGATTGTTGTGTTAAGGTTGCATGTTGTATTATGATAATGAATTTGGTATGGATGATGCAAACTTAGTTGAATGCAAGTTTTGTCAAGAACCAAGGTATCACCAAAGAAATAACTCAAGGGTAAGTAGGGGAAAATCAATTCCAAGGAAATCAATGTTTTACCTCCCTATTGTATCAAGATTGCAAAGATTGTTTGCATCAATACAAACTGCAGGAAAGATGACGTGGCATTATGAGAAAAGAAGAAATTCAGGCGAGTTGCGACATCCGTCTGATGGTCAGGCATGGAAACACTTTGATCAAATACATCATGATTTTGCGTCAGATCCACGCAATGTAAGACTTGGATTATTCTCAGATGGATTTACGTCTTACATACAAGCATCATCTACTCCTTATTCTTGTTGGCCCGTTATTGTTACTCCTTACAATCTTCCTCCTGATATGTGATGTCTAAACCTTATATGTTCTTAGCTGCTGTGATACCAGGTCCTTCTAATCCTACAAATGGTATTGATATTTATTTACAACCTTTGATTGACGATTTGAAGAGGTTGTGGAATGGTGTCTTGACATATGATATTGCTCTGAGAGAAAATTTTATGATGAGAGCTGCATTGATGTGGACCATTAATGATTTCCCCGCTTATGGGATGTTGTCAGGATGGGGCGCCCATGGTAAACTAGCTTGTCCTATTTGTATGGAAGATACGAAAGCATTTACTTTAAAATTTGGTGGGAAGGCATCGTGGTTTGACTCGCATCGTAGGTTTTTACCTGCTGATCATGCATTTAGAAAGAACAAAGCTGCATTTATGAAGGGATATGCACAAAGTCTAGGACCTCCGATGAAATTGGCATTAGAACAAGTTTGGAATAAAGTAAAAGATATGCCAAAGGTACATGTTGTTAATGGTGTGGCTTGTAAACCACAAGGTTACGGACAATGACACAATTGGACAAAAAGATGTATTTTTTGGGATCTACCATATTGGAAATATAATCTTTTGAGACATAATCTATATGTTATGCATATTGAGAAAAATTTCTTTGACAACATCTTTAATACTGTGATGAATATGAAAGGGAAAACAAAAGATAATGACAAAGCTAGAAAAGACATTGGTATATATTGCAGACGACCAGATTTGTTGTTGGTGGAACAAAACGGCAAGACCCTAAAACCTCGTGCGAATTACACTTTATCTAATGATGAAGCCAAATTTGTTTATCGTTGGATCAAAAAGCTGAAGACGCCTGACGGTTATTGTTCGAATTTGGCAAGATGTGCTGATGTGGAATATGGGAGGATGCATGGGATGAAAAGTCATGATTGTCATATATTTTTAGAGTGTATACTTCATATTGCCTTTAGTGCTTTACCGACACATGTATTCAACCCACTTATTGAAGTGAGTCAATATTTCAAGAATTTGTGTTCTTCAACACTCATTGATAAAGATCTGATCAAGATGGAAAATGACATTCCGGTCATTCTATGTAAGTTGGAGAAAGTATTTCCTCCTGGGTTTTATGATTCGATGGAGCATCTCTCAGTGCATCTTGCAAGTGAAGCTAGGCTTGATGGACCAGTTTAGTATAGATGGATGTATCCATTTGAAAGGTGATATATATATACATACATCTCTTTAATTAATTTCAATATACTTCAACTTATATACATCTCTTTGTATATTATAGGTTGATGGATTATTCAAAACGGTCGGTGAAAAACAAAGCTAGAGTTGAGGGATCAATTTGTTCATCTTACCTGCACCGTGAAACAACACACTTTTGTTCTCATTATTTCAACAATGAAACATTGTCACCAGTTAACGGAAGAAACGCTACTGATAGTGTTATACGTCATCCACACGCTTTATCAGTTTTTTGCTTGTCTGGTCATCATGCTGGTAGGGATTTTCCGATTTTCTGGCCAAGCGACAAAGTATTTAATGCGGCACATGTTCACATTTTGATTAACTGCACTGATGTTAAACCATACATTGAGTACGTTTCAAATTCCTCTCTGATCTTATTAAATAATTATATTTTATTATATGATTAAATTGATATTCACCATATATATGGTCATCGATCAGGGCATTTTTAAATATGGGACAATCATCTGATGATATACATTCAAATTTCCCATCATGGTTTCAACAACAAGTGCATCTGGAAGAACAAACTCCTATCAACATCCACTTAAGGCACTTATCTATGGGCCCGAGTAGAAGTTTCAAAGAATGACACACCTATTACATCAATGGATACAAATTTCACACTGAATCTTGGACTGAAGGAAAAGAAACAATTAACAGTGGAGTTTGTATGAAGAGTGTCTCTGATAGTGGTGTAGTAGAAGATTTCTATGGCATAATTGAGCATATTTATGAAATTGACTACACATTCCTAGATTATGCGAAAAAAGTGGTGTTGTTTCACTGTAAGTGGTTTGATCCATCTAGTAGAGGAACTAAAATCAATTTGATATCCAATACTGTAGACATTCGAATGAGCAAAAGATATTCACGGTTTGATCCATTTTCCATGGCCCATAATGTAAGACAAGTGTATTATGTTCCTTATCCATCAACTGTCAGAAGCAAGCAAGATTGGTGTGCTGCAATCAAAACAAGACCAACGAGTGGAATAGGAGAAGTTGAAGCAGGTCAAAATGAAGAAGTTGCATTTCAAATGGATGAAATGTCAAATTTGGATCATGTGATTGGAGACGAGACTATTAGTTAACTTTGTCATGAGTCACACATTGGAGAAGAAGTTGATGAACAAGAACTAGATGAATTATAGAACGATGAAGGCAATATTGACTTAATTCACTCATCAAATGAATATACTGATGATGAAGAAGACCAAGACGAAGACAATTAATTAATTAGACATTATATATATATATTTGTATGGATATCGATATGTATAATATTATATATTTCTTTATTTATGTGAGTGTTAAACAATTATTTATGTATAATTCATTATTATATATATATATATATATATATATATGTATGGATATATAATTATTTATATATGTATATCATTATGTATTGTATTTATTTATTTATGTATATTTCTTTATTTCATTATTATATACATATAATTAATCTTATATTAATTGTACATACACACATATATTATATTCTATATATGTATGGATATGGATGTATATATATATATATATATATAGAGAGAGA
Source organism: Cicer bijugum (assembly GCA_037974875.1). NCBI lineage: Eukaryota > Viridiplantae > Streptophyta > Magnoliopsida > Fabales > Fabaceae > Cicer > Cicer bijugum. Next base: position 1,192,611 of record JBBPBT010000623.1, read on the forward strand.
GAGAGAGAGAGACATGGCTTCAGTGGGAGTAGGAGGATCAGGAGGTTTAGGAGGTTCAGGAGGTTCAGGAGGACCAGGAACGGCGGCAATACAAGGAATATTCAAAACATCACGTGGTAAGAAAAAAGTTGATAGACCACGTGTTGTTAATGACCCATCTCTCATGCCGATGTCGACTATTGGTACTAGCGGTGGAGCTATTCCTTTATATCCGGAGGTCCCAGTAGAGCCTTATACGTTAGTCGAAATCATGGAACCCGGATGTGTTGATTGCTACAACCGCATTGTCATAATTCCAGAAGGAGATGGGTATGTAAACTATGATTGTTAAATATTTTATCATTGCATATCATGTTACATTATTTTATTAATTAATTTTTATATTTAATTTGCATGTAAATTTTGAAGATATCTTCCTTTTAAACCATCTGCAAAGGCAATTGCTGAAGTCATACAAGAGAAATACAAAAAGCCATGGTTGTCTTGGGGTGAGATTAAATAGGATAAGACACCTCAATTTAGGGAAGTTGATCAGTTTCTACATTGTTTCAAAGTAAGTGATTACATTATTTTATTTAAGTACTAATTAATTATATATACATTTGATTGCTTAATTGAATAATATTTTTAATATTTTTTAAATTTAAACAAACAACAGACTAAATGTACTTGGAAAAAGAGAGCATGATGCCGCAGTTATGGTTTCATTTGACCATCGCTTTTCAAAATGTCTCTCATTTATGTTGTCTTACGCACGTAATAAGGGCGAGGAAAAACGACCTAATTGGATTGGTGAAAATGTTTGGACTGCTTTGTGGAGTAAGTGGAACACAAATGCTTACAAACAGAAGAGAGAAAAAACAAAGATTAATAGAGCATCTGAGAGGGGTACTAGTACTCATAAGGGAGGTTCCATGTCTGCTGGAGAAATTAAATATTATATGGTAATTAATTATTTATTTATAATATATATCTATTAATATTTATTCAATTAATCATCACATTTCACCATAAACTTGACATTATTTTAATATATATTTTAGGAAAAGCAACTTGGAAGGGAGGTCACTCAGGCTGAGATACATCGCTATCTTCATGTTAATCCTCAAACAAATGAATATACTGATTCGTTATCAAAAACGATTTAGGTAATTATTATATATTGATTATTATGTATTTACACCTTTAAATTATTATATATTACTTCTTAACTAATTTAATTTTTAATTTTTTGATTTTTAATATAGGAACAACTTGAACATGTCATGAAAGAATGGGATGATCATCAAGCTACTCTTCCTCCTGCTATGCGTGCTACTCCAGATCAGCGGAAACAATATGAGACCGCAAGTTTTATGAACATCAGTGGTGGCAAGTACAAAGGGCGTGTGCTGGGAGCCGGTACTTTATCATCAACCTTTGTGAAAGGTCCAACCGGCTATATTCAGACTGAGACGTCTTCTTCTTATGCTAGTACGGATCGATCTCATCGTCCGGCGCCGATAGATAATCTTGATCAGTTAAAGGAGCAATGGGCAAGTGAGCAAGAAGAAAGGACACAGCAGTTGATACAAGTCGCAATTGATAATTTGAATGAGGAATGGAAACAGAGGTTTCAAGAGCAGCAGCAGCAGTTTCAGCAGCAACAACAATTTCAACAACAACAATTTTCATTTCCTCCTGTCTTTCATCAGCAGTTCCCGCCTCGGCCTCAATACTTGCACCAACAACCAATTTTCCAGCAGCAACAGAATTACTCTCAATACTCCCAGCAGCATCAACCGCCTCCAACTTTCCAACAGCAACACCAGCAGGATCCTTCGAACTCTGCCTTCCAGCAACAACAGCCGCCAATGTTTCAACAACAACAATATTTTCATAATTATCAGTATGCTCCATCATCTTCACATCAACTTCCTCAACATCAATCAGATCATCAAACTGCATACCGACCGATTATGTCAACAACTGGGTTGATCAGACCAGATTTAAATCAACCTCATCCTGTTAGGGCTCCTCCTTCGACTACTGGTGATGCCATTGAAGATGAAATTCAATTTCAAAGCATGATGTCTCCTCCAACACAAATGCATAATACTTTTGAAGGACTTCTTTCGTCGGGTATGAATGCAGGAAATAATGATGGTGGGAGTGGAGCTGATCAGACGAATTATTATGAGGATTGATGTGATCATTTGAAGAATTTCATAATTTATTTTTGGGTTGTATGACATTATTAATGTGTGTTTAATTAATTTCCACTTTGTAAGACATTATTTGTTAATTTTGGGTTTGTAAGACATTAATTGTTAATTTTGGAATGCATGTTTTATTTGATTCTATCATGATTGTTATAGATAGCTTTAATTATTATTAATATTATGTTTTTATATATAATATTTATTTTAATTTTAATATTTAATATTTTATTTTAATATTTTATTTTATTTTTATTTAAATTTTAATTTAATTTTAATTTAAATTATAATTTATTTATAATTTACATTAATTTAAATTAATGTTTAATTATAATTATAATTATAATTATTAATTTAAATATTTAAATATTTTGTTATTAATAATTTAAATATATTTTTATTAATTTAAATATTTTATAATTAATATTTTATTATTTAAATTAATCTTTAATTTAATTATTAATCTTTATTTTTAGTTTAAATATTTTATTTTAAATTTTTAATTATATTAAGATTAGTTTATTATATATATATGTATATTAAATTTAATTTATAATTATATTATATTTCAAATTTAATTTAATTATAATTTAAATTTTAATATTATAATTATATTAATTTATTATATATAATATTATAATAAACTATTAATTTTGAAATAAAAATTAATTTATTAATTACGTTGGCATTTGTGGCGGCTAAAAGCCCTCACAAAGGTCCAGTCAACAGGTATTTGTGGCGGCCAAAAGCCCTCACAAAAGTCTGATCCGACAAATTCAGCATGTCCGTGCAGATTTTTGTGACTGCAAAAGCCCTCACAAATACCTGTTATTTATGGCTGCAAAAGCCCTCACAAATACCTGTCATTTATGGCTGCAAAAGCCCTCACAAAATTTTGTGATCAGCTTCTTTGTGACTGTCAAAAGCCCTCACAAAAGCCACATTTGTGACTTTTTTTTTTCCTTTGTGAGAGCTTTTGACCCTCACAAAATCCATGAATTCTTGTAGTGTATAAGATAAATAATTGATTTGTAGTTGCCAAAAACTAAATGAGCACTAGTTGTCAATTCACATATGTGTTAGTCAATTCAGATAGATTTTTTGAAAGTATAGGATTTGAAATTATGTGAGTCGATTTTCCTATCAGATAAGTTAATTTCAAGTTCCGCGTAAATCAATTTACGCACATATGAACGGTTTAAAATGATTTGTAATGTATTGTATGATGTTGCTACATGTTCCTAAAATGTAACTAATGTTATACACAGTAAAATTAAATTTTTACAAGATTGTTCTGATTCTAGAAGATTTGTAGATTTAGTAAATGTTTGTGGGATGTTTGTATAAGTTATCACCACCTCATCCTTAAATAATATTTTTATTTTTCTTCTACATTATTATAATATTTTAATAGCGAGCAATATATTTTTCTGACACACTAAACAAAACACTTTCTCCAACCAATTGCAAAGCAACAAAAAGTTGTCAACCTACTTCATTTTGAATTTGAATTTCCAAAAACAAAAACACAGATAATTCCATTTTAAGGTTTCAAACTTTTCCATTCATTCTTCAAACAATTACCATCCACTACCTTTCCAAGCTTCTTCCGGCCACCACATTCATGAATTCAAGAAATGATAATTATATTTGCATCGCTCCTCCTCTTGCTCCTGTGGTCTTCTTCTTTCATTAATTACCACTTTATGCTTCAAAGACTCGATATTTATTTGAAACCCTAATAACCACTTTGCTTTTGAAATTCTGTTTTGTGGTTTCATTTTTCTTCGAGATTTTTTATTCAAGGTGTATAGCTATGGTTGGTATAGTTTCAGTTAATATTACTGAGATAGAATAGAATATTCTTTTGAAATTGTGGTCTTTTTTATTGTTCTCCATATCATCTCCTTAAGCCGTAAACGGGTAGAGTGGTAAATTCAATATTATATTGATGGTATGTTCTCTAACATACACAATATTAATATATATCTAATACAGTACTATGATTTACTGTTAAACATGGTTGTTGTGAAATTGAAGAACGCAATAAATTATATATCGTAAATAGTATATATTATTTGAATGAGTTTCTCCCCAAGCAATACACAGGTTCTTATACTAGTAGTGTTTAGATGAGTTGAAGAGTATGTATAGAGAAAGTGTAGGAATACATTGGCCCTAACCCATGGCATATTTATGGGTCCATGACTTAGCAGTAGCCTCATACTTAGATCTGTCACTCTTATACATTCTAGCAACATCAGGGACAAGAGGATCATCTGGGTTGGGATCAGTCAACAGAGAACAAATAGACAGTAGAACCTGCAAAAATAAAACATAAGAAAATGAAAATGAAAATGAAAACAAAAAACAAAAAGCTACTATGAAATCTTAAGATGACCTTTGATATTGTCAAGGCAGGGCTCCAATTCTCTTTGAGAATGTCAAGACAAATACTACCATTATCGTGGATATTAGGGTGGTAAACCTTTGTGCGGAATTTAACCTGAAAACATATTGATGATGAATGTCACATTTACACAATGCAGTAATTAACATTTTATTCAAACCAGAATTTTGATTTACCTTGGGTGGATTGAAAGGATAGTCTTTAGGGAAATGAATGTTCAATTCAAACACACCTCCAGCATATGGGCTATCTGGTGGGCCTATAATTTTGCCTTCCCAATGGAACATGTCATTTTTTACAGGGCCTGACCATAAAATTAATTCAAAACTTTATTAATTTCTTTTTTTAAATGTCTTTAATAATGCACGCTATCTTAATTTTTTTTTTAAATAATCTTCTATCCCCGTATTTTAATTATGCATTCAATTGATTAGACAAAAAACATACCTAGATAAGCTATGAAGTATCAATTATCGAACCCTGGTTATTTCTTTGAGTCGTTATCTATCATTTTTATTGCTTAAATCCGCTACAAAATGGTCTTAATTTATTTTTTTAAAAGAGAAGAGAAACATACCAGCACTGCAAGAAGAAGGAGGATCCTTCTGCAAATCCTTCAATTCCTTGTTGATCCGTTTTGAGGCCATCTGATCAACATTGTTCACATAAGTAATTTCTATGCATACGTATAAATCATACCTGTTTGTTTAGAAAAGTTTTTATAATATTTTATTTTGTTTTTATAACATTTTTAAAAATAATAAAGTTTCAAATAAAAAATTGATTTAAATCATTTATCTTGAATTACAATTTTAAATATGTCATCTATTTGTTTGAGTAATGAAATTTCAAAAAATGATTCAAATAAAAAGTTATTTTGAGAAGTTTTTCATAAAATTTATTTTTAAAAGATATCCTTTTTAAAAAAAATGTTATTTATATTGAATTAAAATCTCTTATAATAAATATATAAGTTAATTATTGAACGTTAAAATTATTTGTTTTAATTGATAAAAATAAATTTAAAATAACTTTTATTATTTTTAAATAAATTCTCGTAAAAATTATTTTTAAAATTATAAAGTAAAATTTAATTTTTAAATTTTTTTATCACAGACTCATAAATAATTTAAACTAGTATTCATATAAACTATAAGAGAAGTAAAATATGAAACTAAAATAAGAGTAAGAGTTATTGAGAGAAAGAAATTTGATATGACTTATCACCAACCTTTGTTTAGGGTGTTTGGGCAAAAGAGTTTTGGTTTGGGTGAGAGAATGACGAGCGTCTTAAATAGTAGTGAGTGAGTAGTAGGATAAAATGCATGCTCTCTGTTAATTCCTCTTTGTCACGCGCCAAGTTAATTAGAAATTATTCGCAAGTTGATTATTGTATAAATAAAAATATGTTTTTATAAAAGATTAAAGTTGCAATTAAGTGTTAATTATATTTCATTTCATCTTTGTCATTTAATTATATTTCATTCTGCTTTTGTCATTTAACTATATTTATGTTAGTTAAATTAGATATTTTCTTTAGATTTTGCCAACAAAAAAATATAATTAAGAGATACATGTCAAGATTTAAAATAATTAAGAGATACATGCAAAGATTTAAAACTGTAAATATGGATTAAATAACCAAATCTATCAATTAAATAAATTTAAAATTTAAAATATCATAAATTTTCACATGCATTTGTGATCTAATATGCATTTCAAAGGATGGAAGTAGATGAGCGGGAGGAAAGATGTTTTAATTTGTGTTTCGTTCAATTTTTAAGAGAAGAAACCAAAATATCTCTTGGAGATCATTGTACTCTCCTTTCATTTTAAGAGAATTTAGAAGAGAAGGGAACAAAAATAATATAAAAATCATGTAAAATATTTTTCCTCTTGAACCAAAAACAAAACCATTAAAAATCTATTTCCTCTCATCTCCTCCCCTCCCCTCTTTTGAAGTAAACATATTTATTGGTTTTTTCTTCCCTCCATTAAAATCTCTCATCTCCTCTTTGTTCTCTTTGTTTGTTGATGAACCAAACAACGGTGTGTACCACAGAAAGCACTCCAACGATTAATCAAATAACACTTGCATCTAAGCAATTAAATCAGTACATGGACAATTAAAAAACCATAGATAAGTTACCCCAAAAATTAAAACTCCAAATATGCAAAATGGGAGTGCACTATATAGCATTCACTTGGATATGCAAAGTAGATATAGAATATATATGCAAGTTCTGTTCATAAATTCATATAATACGAAACTGCTTTCCAAAACTACACAGTTCAAGGTGACAGCAAGGACAGTAAAGTTTTTCACATTTGTTGTAGATCAGTTCAAGACTATTTATTTACTACTAATATAGAGAAAATGTAGAATATTTTGCCCAGCTGGTGGCCCTAACCCATGGCATATTTCTGGGTCCATGACCGAGCAGTAGCCTCATACTTAGCTTTGTCAGTCTTGTACATTTGAGCAATATCAGGGACCAGAGGATCATCTGGGTTGGGATCAGTCAGCAGAGAACAAATAGACAGTAGAACCTGCAAAAGAATTATGTTTTAGTTTCCCTGCCAAGAAAATTCAAACAAACCAAAAAGCTACTATAAACTATTAAAATCACCTTGGATATTGTCAGGGCAGGGCTCCATTGCTCTTTGAGGATGTCAAGGCAAATACTACCATTACTGTTGATATTAGGGTGGAAAACCTTTGTGCGGAATGATACCTGAAGACATATTGATGATGAATATATAAACACTCCCACAAAGTGCATTAGGGTGCTAATGCTCATATCAAATTCTAAATCCCTTTTAGATAAGCAAGCAAATGTTAATATATTAGTTATGTTAGTATTTTCTCCTTCACCAGAGTTTGAACTCTTATCCTTTAACTTCTCTAACTCCTTCAACTCTTAGCTCCAACCAGTTGACCTATTCAACCCCCAACAAATAATAAATCTAATCAACAAGTGAAAAAGAAAATGGCAGCAATTATCTCTATAATCAACAACTAGCCACCCAGGATTTGGGTGGATAGAAGATTGGGGATTTCTTTGCACAAAAATCGCACGATCAAGTAGTGATAATGACTCCCAACATTACCAACAGGGGGGGCAAAAAATGGCAAAAGAACCAACCAATAACTAGATGAGTAAATCAGATATATAATATCCTAAGTTTGCAACAAACATTCAAACCTCCTCTACAACTGAGACTTAATAGAATACAGATTTAAAACCTTATGGAATTGCTCATCAATTTCAATACAGCATTTGTCTCTTGCAAAAAATAGTTTATCCATCACTAAATTGATTCTCATTGTTATATGCAGCCTAGAGTGAAATTTATAATCCCTCCATGCAAAAAATATTGCAGCCAACACAAAAGAAAGTAAAAGAAAGCTATTGCCTAAAGAGTGTACCAAGATATATAGTTCAAAACATGCCAATCATACATTTGCATAAAGCAGAATTTGGATTTACCTTGGGTGGTTTGAAAGGATAATCTGGAGGGAAGTGAATTTGCACAAGAAACACACCTCCAGAAAATGGGCTATCTGCTGGGCCCATAATTGTGGCTTGCCAATGAAACATGTCATCCGCAACAGGGCCTGAGCATAAAGTTAAAAACTATATTCATATACTGACTTAACAGTCTAAAAGTTAGAACAAGTAATCAAACAAGAAATATTAAAGAGATCTTATTTTTAACGAAAAATTAAAAACCATGGACTGCATAGTTCGATGTGGGAACTAGAAACAGACAAATGTTCCAAAGCATTAAATTAATTAATTTATTCAAGAAAAACTATGAAATAATATAAAAGTATTGGTGTCTGACATGTATTTTACTGGTATGCATCAGATATATCCCGAAAGATCCGTGTTCGAAAAGTATTTGATAATTCATCTTTAACTCCAAAATACTTCTCAGATAATATTGATATGTCTTGCCAACTAAAGATTCAACATGACATTGATAGCAGAACTTTTTTACCATTTTAACTCTGTTTATTTACTTCATATATCTCCCCGGCTAAAACTTACCATTTAAACTGTGTTTCCTTATTTTGCTTCTCTAAGCTCCTTTCCTTCTCTGCTCTTTGACACATTTCTCTACAAATATTGTGCATTTATGTTTTTATATTTATATTTAAAAATTTCTGTTAACGTGGCGTATCTATGTCGTGTAGTATCTTAATTTTTTTATTTTAAAATGTCTTCTATCGCCATCTTTAATCATGCATGCATGCGGTCTTAGTTTTTTAAAAATGTCTTGTATCCCCGTACTTTAATGATGCATTCAAAATTCTTAGACGAAAAACATACCTACATAAGCAACATTATATATACACATGCAATACAATACATACATGCATATACATATAGGGGTATGCTATGAAGCACCAACACTTCGAGGCACCTTCACACCACATGTATGGCTACATTCAAATTCAATCACGTCCCCTTTCTCAAATTATTACCGGTGTCTACTGTCGATTTCGGTGTCATGTCGGGTGTATAGTAATGGATGGCATCAAACTTTGTTATAATGTAATATCAAAAGAAAAAGTTTAAAAATAAAGTGAAATATGAAACCTTCATTAATGCATTAAGTGGTATCTATAATTTTTATTGATTAAATCCTCTACAATTCATGTCTTAACTTAAAGGCTCTAATCAAAGACACAAAATATCTCAATGAAATTACATACTAGTATACTTTTTAAATTATTCAACGTATGTAAAAAAATATATAGTAAAATCAAAGAAAAGCAAAAAAAAAAAAAAGAGAGAGAGAGAGAGAAGAGAAATATACCAGCACTGCATGAAGCAGGAGGATCCTTCTGCAAATCCTTCAATTCCTTGTTGATCCGTTTCGAGGCCATCTGATCAACATTGTTCACATTATTATTTTTTATGTATACATAGATAATAATATAATCATGATGAGATTATTCATATAAATAAAAATTTAAACTAAGAGAAGCGAGAAATGAAACAAAATAAAGAGTCAGAGTTATCGACGGAGAGAAATTTGATATGATTCATCACTGACCTTTGTCTAGGGTTTGAGGGTTTGGGACGGTAGAGTTGAAACGCGAAATTAAAAAGGAAAGAAGATTTTGCGTTTGGGTATCTGCCCTACTTCTTTATGAGTTCAGTTATATCCGGTTTGTTTTAGATGTATGACACGTGGCACTTATAATTTTTAACAGCCAAGATTAAAACTTTAAAAATCAGTATTTTTTAATTAAAAAAAAGGAAAAACACATCAATTGAAGCACGAAACACTAGAGTTGTCAATTAATCCAAATTCATTGGATAAAAAAAAAAATAATAATAATAATAATAATAATAATAATAACTCACAATAGGCAGGTAGGATAAAAGTTCATATAATAATAATAACTCATAATAGGCAGGTAGGATAAAAGTTCATATAATAATAATAACTCATAATAGGAAGGTAGGATAAAATCTAAATACTCGTAAAATTGGATTGACATAGATGCTGATATTAATACTATAGTATATAATTTATTCTATGTCGGTATTTATATAAATATATATTATTTATCATATTATTTTTAATTTAATTATTTATTTTCTTGTATGTTTTATATTTATTAATATTATTGTATCATTATAATATTTATAATCGAAAGATAAATATTTATTGTGGCATCAAACCTCACTCATCACGCAAACCAACAATACAACTACTTGTATTATTTATTAGAGCAATATTAAATATTAAGTATAAGACCACAAAAAAAATTTTAAAACTAGTGATTTTCATTTTTTTCTAAATAATTATTTTAAACTAGAAAACAAGTATAATAACACGTATATAAAAATAATAAAAATATGTGACAATCATCATCAATACATCGATGATAATAATTTTATATTTTCTAAAATTGCATCAAAAATTATTCCAATTTTTTTTTTAATTTTTCAAATATTATGTACTGAATTTTCTTTTTTCCTTTTTAAATTCAGAAGTTACAAAAATTTCATTTTAGTTGTAATTTTAATAAAATAATAGAAGGATCATTATGTAATTTACATAGTTTTGTAGGAGTGAGAATGATAGATGTTGAAGTGTGTAGTAGATTTCTTTTAATAGGATTGCTCATTGTTTAGTCATATGGGCTATTGTTGAGTCCAACATTAACTCGTTTGACACTCATTTTTTTCTCATTATTTAATTCGCTGACTAAACACGCTATTGTTGAGTCCCTAGTGTTGGTATCTAATGCATTAGACTCAATGATTTAATGCATTTTGAGTTTTTTTTTTTTTAAATGACTACTTCGCACAACAAAA
>JBBPBT010000623.1:1204347-1214768 GCA_037974875.1 Cicer bijugum
TCTAATATAAATATCTGACAAACTATTGATATCATCTTTTGTTACCAAAATTATGAAACTAGGAATTAAAGAAAGAGAAAGAAACTAGCAAACAAAATTGAAAATATTTTATATTTATTTAATTCGATAATGAAGTTTTTTTTTATTAATTTGATAATGATGCTATGCAATCCTTATATAAGTTTGTGTATACTCACAACAAAATGGTTATATCATGCACGCAATAATGCTACTATTAATAGCAAAATGGTTTTCAAAATTTTGATATGTAATATGAGGTGTAATAGAATGAGATAAAGGAGCATGTCAAAAGGAATTCACTCTTGTTAGTTAGTTAGGCGAATAACTAATTTGAAGTTAATTAAATCTGTTTCTACATATAATATATTACTCTATAATAGAATAAGATATTGACTACACACATATACTAATTTCTCATTATTTTAGAAGTCTATTTTTCTATCAAAATCGAATATATACGATGATAGCCAAATAAAAAAAGAAATCAGTAGTAATCAACAATTACATTCATAAATTACAAACACAAGTAATTCTATGTTCAGGGGGGTAACTAGATTCGGAAAAAATGAAAGTCTAGGGACATTTTGTCTTTTCGAGACTCATGGGTATTATGGTATTTTCGTCACTGTTGGTTGGATAGTAGCGGTGCAGACGCATGTAGCGTAGCACAAAGAAGGTTTATTTCTCTCAAACAGTTTTGGGCGCGACGTGTTTGTTCACTTCCCTCCCTCTTTCTCTCTCTCTGAAGAATGCCACGCAGAGGAAGCGGTTCACAACGGAAGAAGCGATCTTCACCCTCAGGTAGTTTATTTCCATTCCAATACTCCGTTTCTTATTATTCACAACAATGATAAATACATTCAATTCTATCAAGTAAATATACAAAATGTTATGTCTTACTTCATTTTCTTTTTCCCTATTTTTCATTTTGAATACACTATGTTTCTATTACGTCTACTTGTTGTATTTAAACTTGTAATCAAACTCTGAAATGAAGAAATGTTTGGTTTCTATTTTCTTATTATTTATTGGTTTTCCCCTAATTAGAACTTCATTCATCAAAAGCAGTTGGTTGAGATTTTAGTACACACAACAAGGTCTGGAATGTCTGTGACTGTGGAAGTTAGTTTGAGTTTCAAGTGTAGATTAGGGTAGGAAAATGCTTCTCATTTTACCATGTTTGCAATGCTGTTTTTTTTTGTTATTTGTACCAGGGTCACTACACCGAGAATAATTTAAGAAAAAGAAAATTAATTGAATGTAATTAGCTACTATCTATAGACTCAATTATATGCAATAACACTCACTAATTGCACATATATTAAGAATAGTGGTTAACTGCATTTAATTTTCCCAATAAAATAAAAAAACATAATCACATTTACTAAACTAATCTTATTTTTCATTTAATTTTGTATGAGAACTTATTATATTGCAGGATATTTTGATAAGAATAGGATTAAATAGGATGAAGTTAGTTAAATTTTACTTATATTTAGGTTGACCAATTGCGGCTACTTATCAGCTTATATTTTAGTCTAGAGGGCGCCGTATAGGTGTCGGACACTGGCACATGGCAAGAGGGTGTGGGACATGCCTCCACTCTAAGTGTCTGGATACTATGCAACTTTAGTCCTTGGAATTGTAGTTGAAGTTTTAGTCTTTACTTGAGTGATTCAGGTATCTCTTTCTTATTAAAGTTGAAAGCAAAAATTAATGGGAAGTGTGTTGCTTTGGATTTTCCCTAGACTAACAAACTAATGAACTAATCTTATTGTTTAACGTGGTCTAATTTTAGTTGATGGTATGTATGATTTTCAGTATATGTTTTGTTTGTGCCTGTAATTTCTAATGCTTGTATCTTGTTTTTGGGTATTTCATGTCAAATTTGCAGAAGATGAAACGGGACCCAAACACGACGCCGAAGGTGGAAAGAAATTTCAATCACCTTGTGATAATGGTTTTGATAAAATTATGTCTAATGACAATTACTGAGGAAAATTATTTTACTCATGCGTGATCGATGATAATGCTTAATTTCAGGATCACTGTCCGAAATATCTCGGGATGCTGTGGGAAAACTTCTGCGCCGTGCTAACAAAGTTGGCACTTGCAAGAAAAAGACAATGGTTGGTACCCTGCAACTTCCTGTTTCTTGTTCATAATTTGTTCCTGTTTTGGTCTTATGGTGACTTCGTTCCGTGATTTAACTTCAATGTTAGTGTTTGAAATTGTATAATCAATGACCAAAATCAAGTTATTCTAATTTTGTTATAGGTTGACTTTGAGCCAGAACTAAATGAAACTCAACTCCTGGAATCGATTCTCCTACCAGAAACTTCAGAAGTTGAACACTGTAGTAGAAATTCCATTGCAAATGAATCTGCTGAAGAGAAATGTGGTCATGTAAGTTTAGACCAGGGATACATGGACAACAAGGAAGAACTGGATGACTCAGATTGGGAAGATGGTATAGTTGCCATGGATGATCATCCTATGACAATAGAATTGAATGTGACCCCTGTTTCTTCTGTACAGAAACAAATACGACGAGCTTCTGCTGAAGACAAGGTCAGATGTGATCTTTAAACATCAGTGGAGTTGGCTTTAGTGTCAAAATAAATTTTAGCCAGTTACTAAAATTATGTTTTGTGAATTCTTTAGGAATTGGCTGAACTTGTGCACAAGGTTCATTTGCTTTGTTTACTTGCTCGTGGAAGATTAATAGACAGTGCTTGTGATGATCCTGTTATTCAGGTGAATTATTATTGATATTTTTTAAATGGATACAAAAATTCTTCTGAGTAAAAAAATTCAGCATTGCTTTGCTACTATATATATAAGATCATTTTGTCATTATTGCTTTGCTTCCTTGTGATAATCAATATCTCAAATCTGTAATCTGATTTTTTGTCATTGTTTCCTTGTGATTATGTAGATTCTGTAGTGAGTAGAGTAGATCAAATGAAGGATAATCAAATTGTTAGAGGCAGGAGAAGACTTAGAAAACTATAAAAGAAACTATTAGGAAAGACCTAGCTGGAACGAGACATGCTATATGATAGAACACTATGGTGTTGTTTGATCCATGAAGTCGACCCTACTTAGTGGGATAAAGCTTGATTGTTGTTGTTGTTGTTGTGTTTTTAAAATCAGTCATTAATATAGGGCTTCCCAATAATTTTTTTGTATACTATTTGGTTTATCTTTTTTCATTAAGTTTGTGTATATTGTTAGGACTTAGACTAGTAGAGTTACTAAAAGTTATTTAGTTGGTTATCAGAAAGTTAGGACTATTGTGTATAAATAGGGAGCTATGTAGTTAGTTTGGGATATCTTCTTAATATTGTAATCAATTGTTGAATAGAGTATAGTCTCTATTGTGAAGAGGAAACCCTCGCAGGAGAGTATTCTCTCCTATTATTTCTTATTATCTTTTCTTAATGCAAGCGGTCTTCCTCTAATTCGTTTGGAATCCAATTCTTAGGTTCCTAACAATTATTAAATTTTGTCAATTCTATTTTCATTAATGCTTTTTTGGCTCAAGAATTGCTTGTCAAGTTGTGCATTTATTGATCATGGCAGGCTTCTCTGCTTTCTCTACTTCCACCTCACTTGCTCCAGCTATCAAATGTCACAAAACTCACTTCGAAAGCTTTACATCCTTTAATCTCATGGGTATGGTTTGATTTAACTAATCTACATATTTTGTTTCATTTACTGGGAAGATTCATACTATATCACTTGTTATATCTTGTTTGATTCCTTTTGTGCAACACATGCAGTTCCATGAAAATTTCCATGTTAGAAACCGTACAAATGGAGAAAAGTTGCCTCATTTTGCTTTGGCATCAGCTTTAGAATTACGCGAGGGTAGTCTTGAGGAGGTAGATCACTTTTAACAGAGCTGTTGGTGTTTTTCTATTTACTGTCTGATATATACTTTACTGGATTCCTAGTTTGTCTTTTTGTAAGGTTTTGATAGGTTTGTTAGTCGAGAGAGTTAGAGCTACTTAGTTTGTAGTTGGGAACTGTGATGATTAAATAAACAAGGCATGTTGCCTATAATTAAAAAAAGAGGGATAAGAATGAGAGGTATCTTGTCAGTTGAGAGAGAGAGGGTCAGTATATTGTTTGAGAATTGCTGAGACATTTTCAAGTTTTGTGAAAGGATGGATTGGGGCACCGTGACAGCACACCTAGTGGTGACAGTAAGCAGTGAAAATTGGAGGGGAAAGAAAGGCAAACAGAGGACTAAATGAGGGAGAAAGAAGCTGATGAACCCGTAACAGAGGAGAGACAAAGAGAAGGTGTTGCCACAGGTCATGTGATGGTGAAGGGATGGAGGAACAAAGCCCAGATCGGTCCTTTTATAGTGGACAACAGAAGTGTCAATGGGCATTATGTGTGTCTTGGTGTTGATACAGTGATGATGGCATTGAAAATGGAAGAACCAGCAATGATCTGGAAGGGACATAAGCCACTAGAACTATGCTTGTCCTCTCAGGGGGATGGTACACCAGCTACAGAAAAGCTGGGGACGGTAAGTTTTCTCCAGTAGAACTGCATAGTTGTGTTGCACATGCCGTGAGCGACACTGCTCACATGGCGGGAGGAATGTAAAGCTAGTAGCAGTTCCACAAATTCAAGGCCAAAACGTAAAAGAGACGTAGACAAGAATGTACATTCAGAGGTGGGGCCAGTTTTTCACTATAAGGCACCTGACCCAATTTACTACAGTCCCCAGATTTCTCATTTAGGTTGAAAAAGAGGTAGGGCTGAATATCTATAGAGATACTTGGGGTCTTTGGGCATATTAAGACCCTAAGTTTTCTAATAGAGATACTAGTTCCTATCAGGTTAATATTCATTGTAAAACTGAATGAGAAACTTAAACCAGACATTAAATGGTTGAAAATGCAGGGTCTGTTGGTAATTCAGTCTCAGAATGAAATGATTTGATGGTCTTTTAATTATACTCTTCATCGGCTTATAATTGACTTTACCAAAAGCTGTAGTAAAATAAAGTTTCTGAAGAATGGGCTGGTTATGTTACATAATTGCTTGGTAGTTTGAGATAATTTACAGGGAGAAGGTTTTTCTTGTTGTTGCAGATCGCAGCTTTATCGGTGGCACTATTAAGAGCTTTAAATCTTACAGCCAGGTATTCCATAAAAGCACAAAAGGTTATCTTTCTTTGGTTCATCTATTTTTATTATATTGTTGGTTTGAAAATTTATACATTCTATACTTTTATATTAAAATTTTGTTTTTCACAGAAAATTCCATGCTATTATATAATTTATATCGTTGAATTCCAATGAATGAAGCAGCCCTTTCAAAACGGGCTTCCATGAATTATTCACTCCGGTATCCTTTATCTTCATAGTGTAACTTCTGTAGAATTATAAAATTCTAATTCCAGATGTATATAGCCATGTCAGAAGAGCATAATTTCAATGAAGAAATTAGAAAAAATTTGCCTACTATAACGTTTGGAAGAATTTAATTTCTTCTACTTAAGCAAATATATGGAGTTTTCTTATCGAAGGCATATTTCAGGTTCGTATCCATTTTGGATGTTTCGTCTCTTAAACCAGGCCAATCCTTCAGACCAATCGCAGGTGGATCTAGTAAGGGGATATTTAATACTTCAACACCAATGGTATCGAAGCAAAAATTGGATTTTAAGTCGCCTAAAAAGTCGTTGTCTTCTTATGAGAGAGAAAAACCTTGTGAAAGTTCTCTTGGTCAATCACGGAAAAGTAAGAAACGCCGTTCAACAAGCAATATGGATCAGTCTACAGATCCTTCTGTTGCTGAAGACTTGAATTGTACTGTAACAAATTCACAAACCTCTGAGCCACAAGATAATAACCCAGGCGGATCACATATAACCGATGAATCTCATAAATCAAAGAGGAAGGGGGATCTTGAATTTGAGATGCAGTTAGAAATGGCTCTTTCTGTTACAGCAATTGGTTGTTCAAAGAGTAAAGTGGAGTCAGGTGCAAATGCTGATTCATCAAATTTTTCTTGTCCATCAAAAAGAATGAAAAGAGTTATAGGTGAAGAATCTTCAACCTCCCCCCAACTAATTTCTACAGCACTTGGATCAATGAAAGTAGGATCTCCTTTATATTGGGCAGAATTATATTGCAGTGAAGAAAATTTGACAGGAAAGTGGGTGCATATCGATGCTGTGAATTCGATTATCGATGGAGAAGACAAGGTTGAAGCCATGGTTGCTGCATGCAAAACATCTTTGAGATATGTCGTTGCTTTTGCTGGGCAGGGGGCCAAAGATGTGACCCGCAGGTTTGATGTTTTATCTATTCAGCATGAATGTGGTGATGGTTTGCAACTTCAGTAACACTAGTCAATTTCTTGATAGATTTGCATAAACCTGCTTGATTACGGCTCAAGTTGCCATTTTTTTTTTGTTTACGGAAATTGCTTGTTTAAATATTTTGGACTACTAGCAGAAAGGCAACACGTAACAAGTTTTTACATGAACAAGTATTACAGAGTGCAATGTGGCACACACTTTTTCCTTTTTATTGATATATCTTTTTCATTTGTTGTTCTCTATTGTTTTAGCTCTACCCAACTCTGCATGCATGCTAATTTGTATATGGCTGTAAGTTACATTTCATTGCCTGAAGATGTCAGTACTTACTTGACATATTAGGTACTGTATGAAGTGGTACAAGATAGCATCACAACGGGTTAATTCAACATGGTGGGATTCAGTGTTGGCACCGCTGAGAAACTTAGAGTCTGGGGCCACTGGAGGTGTTCCTACAAGGAGCTCTCTTGAGGATATTGAGTTAGAAACTAGGGCATTGACTGAACCTCTTCCAACCAACCAGCAGGTAGTTTCGAAAGTAACCTTAGCAAACATAATGTTTGATATTGTAGATAGTTATATTATGTTAAATGGCTCTCTTTCCCTTTGCAGGCCTACAAAAATCATTCACTTTATGCCTTAGAAAAATGGCTTACAAAGTATCAAGTACTTCATCCAAAAGGTCCAATTCTAGGGTTTTGTTCAGGTCACCCGGTTTACCCTAGGACTTGTGTGCAAACTGTTATGACAAAAAACAGATGGCTCCGGGAAGGGCTACAAGTGAAACCCAATGAACATCCTGTGAAGGTCTGATCTGGTTGACAGCACTCAATATTGTTTCCTTGATTTAATTGTATTTTATTTTTCTCCTATTTATATGCACATGTAATTGGTTTGTTACCCAAAAATATCCATTCAGGAGGTTAAACGTTCCGTTAAGCCTCAGAAGGTTCAAGGTTTTGAAGTTGAAGATGATGACTGCACCACTGATTCTAAGGAAAATATTAAACTTTATGGGAAGTGGCAACTAGAACCATTAAATCTTCCTTGCGCGGTGAATGGAATAGTTCCTAAGGTATCGTCTTTACCTTCTATGAATACTCTTAATGTAGAATAAATGTGTAGGCGTGAAAGACGATATCCATAGACCATCAGGTTGCAATGGAAAAGGCCGCAATCATTTCACAACCAAGGCAATAATTTTGAAATTAGATTCCTTTTGGTTCAAAAGCTACAAGCAGTGATTTTTTTAAGTTTCTTACTATAAGAGTATGGAAGGAAAAAACTGTAGAGAAAGACCCTTAGGTTTGAGTTTAGCAAATGAGGTTGATATAGCTTGAATTTGAGTTCCGTCTGCGTTACTTGCTGCATTGTGTTACTGTTAACATTCATGCATTTGAAGTAACAGGAAAATGTACATATGCATATTAGCGTATATATTTAAACAATTTTTATATTTGGTTGTTTTCTCTGTTTATACTTTATAGAAATTTTCAAATTGCTGACGGTTACAATTCTTATTTGACATCTAGAACAATCACGGTCAAGTAGATGTTTGGTCTGAGAAATGTCTTCCTCCAGGCACTGTGCACTTGAGGTTTCCAAGGGCACATGTTGTTGCCAAGAGGCTAGAGATTGATTATGCACCTGCCATGGTTGGTTTTGAATTTAAAAGTGGCCGATCATTTCCTGTCTATGATGGTATTGTGGTGTGCGCCGAGTTCAAGGATGTACTGCTAGAGGTATTTCTCTTTCCCGCTGAAGTCTTGCAGGGAAATGTTTATTCTGTCATCTATCTTATATGTTTTAACATCATCTGTTGAGATTAATTTGATGTACTTGCTGCATTGTAAATCATGGTAGCTCAGGTTTGTTTACAGGATTTATTTTGCTTATATTCTTCATTCCAGAAATCCCTTGGCCTCTTTAGAATATATCTGAAAAATAAGGACTAAAATTGCAGCTTCCCTCGAGTTTGAGTATGTCAATATTGCATTGTGTTTTTACAGTTTGATCACGCACATGCTATAACTTCTTTTCTACCCCTTTTGTCAGGCATATGCCGAAGAAGATGAAAGACAGAAAGCTGAAGAAAAGAAAATGAATGAAGCACAAGCTCTTCGTCGGTGGTACCAGCTTCTTTCATCTATTTTAACTCGTCAAAGGTTAAATAATCGTTACAATAACAGTTTGTCGTCAGAGCTATTAATCGATGTTCAATCTATGAATGATAATGTGTCTAATGCCAAAGTTTGTGGTAGTAATGACAAGAATAAAACTCACAAACACAAGCAGATGGACAAATGTGATACCAATCTTGAGGCTTCGTTAAGTATACCTGTAAAAGACCATGAGCATGCTTTTTTGAAAGAGTACGAGAGCTTTGACGAGGAAACCTCTCTCTTGACAAAGCGATGCCAATGTGGTTTTTCTGTCCAAGTAGAAGAATTGTAGTATTTAAATGAAACACCTTCATTCATGTTTATGCCTTGATGCATAACTAAAGTCCATGATGTTGTGAGACTTTTCTTTAACTTCTAGTTTTGTAGTCTCTAAAACTCTTAATCATCTCCCTATTAGAGAGACTTAGGATTTTGTGGCTTTGGGTCTACAAATTAGATGTAATGTATAATATGTGATGTATATTATTAATTAATCAAATCTAGTTTTTCTTATTTTTCTTATCTCTGACAAATTTCTAGATATACGCTAACTTTTGCCACTGGAATTTTCCATCAGAGAATGAAGACAAATTTACCATCTATGGTATGAAAGTCGAGATCAATTTGTTATTCTTAGGATGTGGGTCTTTTAATGCTAGCCATTCACAATCAATATAAGTAATCTATTCCTGCAAATTTATTTATTAATTTGGGAAAAGAAGTAAGATAAAATTATTGGAGATATGAGAAAAATGAAATTTGCATTCCTATGTTGAGCCAATGAAATACACTATTGAAAATTATCATCTAATAAAAATTAGACATGGCAACGGGGCGGGGTGGGGGCGGATTTCGCATCCACCACACCCGCACCCGACTAATCGGGGAAAACCCGCCCCCGCCTCCGTTACATAGCAGGTGTAGAATTTAGGCACCTATCCCCGCCCGCAACGGGTCTCGGGTTTCCCCACCTGCACCCACTCATATATATAAAATTATAAATTTAAAAATCATATTTATTATAATAAAATAATTATTAAACAATAATAAAATTAAAAAAAAAAATAATATAGAGATAAAATTATAATTTTTAATATTTCAAAAAATATTAAATATGTATATGTATATAAAATTTTAAAATTATAATAATAATACTTGCGGGGCGGGTTTGGGTGCGGGTGCGGGGTGGATATCATCACCCCAAACCCGCCCCCGCCCCCGAATTTTAATGTCGGGGAAAATCCGCACCCGCACCCAATTAAAGCGGGTTTTCCCCGCTCAAATCAAGCGGGTTTGGGTGAGTACCCGCGGGTGCGGATTTTATTGTCATCCCTAATAAAAATAAACAAACATGCGGTTGCCAAGTACTCATACCCGTATCCGTACCCTCTTGGGTATCAACTTTAATACGCGTACCCTTATCCTCTGGGTACCTAAGTGCCCGTACCCATACCCATTACCCACACTTTAACTAAACTAAATCGATAAATAAATATTATTTTGTGATTAAATTTAAAAAGGGTAAATACCACCTATAGTCCCTTAACTTAATTTCAGTTAACGTTTTAGTCCTTTATCTTTTTTTTTCTTCCCGATTTAGTCATTTGTTTTAATTTTAAGTGACAATTTAATCTTTTATGTTTTAAAATGTTAACAATGTTATCCTTTTTTTTTACAAAAATTCATCAAAATTTTCAAACAAAACTCATAAATTTAATTATATTCTTTAATATAAAATAAACTTTATCAAATTTGTAATTCAAATCTTCAAATAAACTCATATTTGTCATTTTTTATTTGATGTTGTTAGAGATAAAAATATGAGTTTATTTAAATATTTAAGTTATAAATTTGATGGAATTGCATTATATTGAAGATGATAATTAATT